>CANNZV010002343.1:16373-118940 GCA_947561585.1 Caprella mutica | reverse complement strand
CCCGAAAAATTTGTAGATTAATTTAGTACTAGCCTATCTGTATGTGGTACCTCAATAGGTGAAATAACTCAAATTATGGCAGAGTTTTAATAAATCTACAAAAAATTCGGGTTTTATGATATAAAAAACATGAATAGAAGTGATTCACCACATGATTCCAATTCACATGTTACATACAAGATGACACAAACGGTCTAAAAAAAGATTATGCAGAATGAGAAATAATTATAATCATTTATAGAATGATTAATGATCAATTACTAAAAAGAAACAAGGATTGTTAGGTGCAGCTCCACTTCATGAATAACTGACTTTTATAAAATCGAAAACTGTGCAATTTTATAATTCGATCAATTTTGTTCATTCGAGCAATTTGATAATTCGAGCAATTGTTCATTCGAGCAATTGTTCGTTCGAGCAATTGTTTTTCGAGCAATTGTCTTTCGAGCAATTGTTCTTTCGAGCAATTGTTCATTCGAGCAATTGTTTTTCGAGCAATTGTTTTCGAGCAATTGTCTTTCGAGCAATTGTTTTCGAGCAATTTACCTAGAACCGTTTAAACATGTTTATAATTGTTAGAACTACAGCTTATTGCAATTTAATGTGTGCGAGGTGTTAACCGTCGGCTATTTGAAAGATCCAGTGCGGAGAAGTAGTATTTCGCCCCCGAGGTGTAATTTACAGTTTTCTTCAATATTCATGTGATTTTTCGTGATTCAATTGGATCGTGTGTGGACTATATGAATGCGAAACTGATTCTCAATCGCAAAGGTATGAATTATGTCAATATTTTATGTTATGTTTGGTGTGTTAAAAAAATAATTCAAACGAAATTAGAAAAATGGGGATGTTTTTAATTTTGAAGTGTCATTTGGGATGGTTCGGACACTTCTGTTTATGTTGGTTCGGACGGTGTTCGAACCATCCCTCTGTATCCGATTCAGTCCATCATTACAATTTATTGAAGTAATTCTTATGAAAAAGGACATTCTGAACTATTTTAATTGGCATAGCATTAGTTTATAAGACTAGTTGCAACTTTTAATATTACCGTCTTTATTTGACAGCTTGCGATCGTATTCATGCCTTTTCATTATAAAAGGAAAACTGATAGAGTCCGTAATAAACAAGGTATTCAAAAAACATTTGATGAATTCCAAAAAGGTTTATCTGTCAGAAAAGCTTCTGAAATTGGAGGTGTAGCAAGATCTACACTTATGGACTATACTTTAAACATTCGATGAAATATTTAAGATGTAATTTACTAATTTTGTTGAATTCCAAGAAAAATGAAATAGTTATACCCAAAGTAAAAGGATATAGTCGTACCATTTGTTTTTGATATTTAGCTATTAAATATAGGGATAATTTCACGGTGATTACTCATGGGCTATCTATATTTTGTTGGAGAAAATGTTCAATCATTACAATAATATTATTATGATAAAATTTCAAATACGATGAATTATTACTGTGAATAACAAGTCATTATGGTTTATTTCAATTAAATTAGTTGATACGAATTCAATCATATCGTTTAATTACCCAAATTTCCAATGTTTTAACCATTTTTATGGTGTCCGAATCATCCTCCCAGCTTGTCCGAAGTCTCCCTCTAGGAAGGAGCTTTCGGACACTTGAACCTCTCTTACATTTTGTCTTATAACTTTCGAATGAAGGTTTAAACTGTAAAACAGTCTTAATAAAATTGAAGTTAAATGATTTATCTAAATACAGAAATATTTATATAATTAATAGGGATGGGACGAAGTATCGGTATCGGCAAGTATCGGCATTTTTGTGGAATATCGGCAATGGTATCGGTATCGGCATATAATGAAAAGTATCGGCCGATACTCAGCCGATACTTGTATGATTATTTAAATTTTATTCATTTGATACATATTTTCTTATTAAATTTCTATTATTCTATAGTCATAAATGAAATAAATAATTCATTATAAATAGTGCTCTAATAATTGACCATCTACCTACTAGAGTTCTAGGTATAATTTTTATTTATTTATTATGACTTGCATGACATTAATAATAAAAAATTTAAAGTATATACGGAATTTACCAATAGGTTTTTGAGTCTGACTATAAATTCAAGATAAGAATTATTCAGCTACTGTTGACCATTTTCGCACCTATTTATTACAAGTACCAGAGGATAACACACATCAGAAAAGTTATTTATCTAATATTTATGTATTTTAATTAATGTGAAATATGTAAATCACTTTGTTGTACTACATTGAAAGAGCATTACTGTGTTAGTTTTGAGTTAGAACTTCATTAAACTTACAAGAATAATTGATACTTAATAACTCATCAAGTATCAATGAGTTTTATGAATATAAACTTTAAAAAACTGCAAGTATTGGTATCGGCAAGAATCGGCATTTTTTTCAAAGTATCGGTATCGGCAGGTATCGGTATCAGCACTTGTTGAGAAGTATCGGTATCGGAAAGTATCGGTATCGGTTGATTTTGTAAAGTATCGGTATCGGCAAGCATCGGTATCGGCAAATTTTTTGGTATCGTCCCATCCCTAATAATTAAATTCGAATTAGTTTATGAATTATCCATTTTACCCCAGAAGTGTCCGAATGCTCCCGGTTCTCCCCTACAGTCTGTACAGCAATAGGATATTAAATTGCCAATATATTGTTGATAGTACTTTTATTAGACAATGTTAAAAGTTAAAGATCCCCTTCAAGAATTTTTTTTTTAATATTTTCATCAATGCGAATATTATTTATCATTTTACTGTAATCCTCACGAAATTTGAAAATATAATTTCATTTCTATATACTTTTAAAGATTGTAATAATCAATGCACTGACATATCCTTTTTACTTTCGAGTCGTGAATTCCAAGTCAAAAGAAAAAGATTGTATGCCGTTGGTTTTGAAAGCCCGCAATACGTGAGTACATATACATAATCTATTTAATTTTAATATTCAGTTAAAGTTAGAACATAAAAGAAACTTATTATAGAGACCGTAAATTACATTAGATAATCATTAAAATCTTAAAACGAAGGCAGAATGCGAAAAGTTTGTTCATAAAATTCTAGCCGAAAATCAAAACAAAGAGTGTACAATCTTTTTCTTCAGCGTCATATTATCATATTAGTGTTTCGGACAATTGCTGTGCACAGAGAACCAAAAACTTTAAAAGTATATATAAAAATATATATTGAACTGATTTTGATGCGGTTTGCAGATTAATGATCCTAGATCTCAGTTCTACAATATTATGTAAAAAAAACTCCTTTTTCCTGGTACTAGGAGAGGCCCTTTAACTACAACTAAATTGTTGATATTAACATAAAACCTTAAAGTACAGACCCTACACTTATTTTCTCATTTACACTCAATATCTATTCACTATTGACACTCACTGACTTAGGATATAATTTACTAATTATTATCTAGTATTCAAACAGGAGGGACACAGTGAATGAAGTATATACATTTTTAAGAAAAGAATTTGCTACTATATTCAGTCCACCTAATTGTATTAAAATTATAAGATTTAGGGTTTGTTGCGAGTTTTCGAACAGGTCCACATTTTCGACCATAATAGAAAAAAAAATAATTTAACTCGTTATTTTAACTATTTAACTATAATGTTTTTCTTATATTATCGAAAATGTGGCACTGTCCGATTATTCGGAACTTACCCTAAAATTTTGTAGGGTAACTTCACAGTTCACAGACACTCACAGTACTCGAAAAGTAGGTATTAACATAAGTCATGAGTAGGGTTGTGACAATATGCGTTTAAAATCATAGATCTTATGAATATCATAGACGAAACGAAATGAAATGGTATCGAATACCATATACCGCTGGTTTAGAACCATTAAATAGTCTTTAATTCAATACGTCTATAATATTATCAGGATCTGTGATTTTAAACGCATATTGTCACAACCCTAGCCACGAATCAATATCCGGCTTTTAGAAAATTCTGCTAATCAATGTTAACATCCACTTTGCGGGTACAGCTGAAACACCCTCTATATTGCAATGGGGCAAACTGAACGTCTTGAATGTGCTCGTGGATGCTAGAAAGCTACTATGTGATTACAGTCACATTCACATGAAAGAGCGAAATGAAGAGTATTAAAATCTCGCACGGCACGTATCAAATTTAATTATTGTTTATTTCTATAATACATTTATTAATAATAATTTATAACTATGTGACAAATGTTATAATTATTATTAAAGAGTTCATATTGCAAATTACAACAGTTCTGAAATGGTGAAAATGATTGAAATTTTTTTTTAAAGAAATAATAATAAATACAATTATTCATAAAAGGATAAAATTAAAATAACGATTTAAAAGATTATTATTGTTTTCTTATGTGATCGACAATGTGGCACTGTCCGATAACTCGGAACCTACCCTCTAATCTAGAGACACTAAATAATAAAGGGTGTATTTATAGTGAACATATATACATATACTTATTGAGAGGTGCTACCTTATTGATAAAACTATTAGTACCGATAATAACTAACTATAATATCGTATTAACGATATTATAGTTAGTTAAAGCTTTATCGTTCACACGATATTTTATAGGTAACTATTTACAGTAATTGTACATATTAATTGGAATGTAAGAATTATATATAGCCTCAAAAGTTTTTATTTTCATGGCAGTTGATTTTATAAAATACGAAATGTATTAACAACTCATTAATAAAAAAGTTAATTATATTGTATTTATTGGTATTGCAATGGTATAAAGATTGTAATGAAGATCAAAAATTTAATAAATAACTTTGTATATTTTATCGAAATAAATTTAAAAAAAATCGGAAAATTTATTGGAAAAAAATAAAAAATAGAAAAAAGAATAATGCATAAAAAAAAGAATATAAATTTTTACGATTAAACCTTTTAACTCTATATTCTAACCAATCCTGATATAAAGATTGTACTTTATTTTAAATTTGATAATAAATTTTACAAATTATGTTAATTATTTTGATAAAATGTACAAAGTACGATGATAACATAACCTTCTTCACTAACTAAATAAGATAACTAAACATCTAATTTAATTTATTTAACCTCTATGTTGAATAAAAATAATATAGATTTCATGAGATCAAATATATAAAAATACTTTCAAATTTATTATTTCATATTATTATTTAACTACCAATTATAATAATTCACATTTTTCTTTTTCACGGTAACTTGATAGTGTCCGGTAATTGAGTATTTACCCCTCAAACGGTGAACAGTAACACTACGCAACTAACAGTTAAATTACTGTACAGTTATTAACAGTCAAGATAATTTAAATGATGACTCGTTCTCATCACAATATATTTGTGGTGATACTACATCACTTTTATATAAAGTTTGTTCATCATTCTAATTAAATAAATGAAAGTTAAACATTCATCAATAAAAAACTAATTTACATTATCATTTTTATGAATTGTTTGTCATCACTGTAGATCACTGTCATCACTGTAGATCACTGTCATCACTCTAGATCACTGTCATCACTGTAGATCACTGTCATCACTGTAGATCACTGTCATCACTCTAGATCACTGTCATCACTGTAGATCACTGTCATCACTGTAGATCACTGTCATCACTGTAGATCACTGTCATCACTGTAGATCACTGTCATCACTGTAGATCACTGTCATCACTGTAGATCACTGTCATCACTGTAGATCACTGTCATCACTGTAGATCACTGTCATCACTGTAGATCACTGTCATCACTGTCATCACTGTAGATCACAGTCATCACTGTAGATCACTGTCATCACTGTAGATCACTGTCATCACTGCAGATCTCTGTCATCACTGTAGATTACTGTCATTACTGTAGATCACTGTCATCACTGTAGATCACTGTCATCACTGTAGATCACTGTCATCACTGTAGATCACTGTCATCACTGTAGATCACTGTCATCACTGTAGATCACTGTCATCACTGTAGATCACTGTCATCACTGTAGATCATTGTTATCACTGTAGATCACTGTCATCACTGTAGATCACTGTCATCACTGTAGATCCCTGTCATCACTGTAGATGACTGTCATCACTGTAGATCTCTGTCATCACTGTCGATCACTGTCATCACTGTAGATCACTGTCATCTCTGCAGATCACTGTCATCACTGCAGATCACTGTCATCACTGTAGATCACTGTCATCACTGTAGATCACTGTCATCACTGTAGATCACTGTCATCACTGTATATCACTGTCATCACTGTATATCACTGTTATCACTTTAGATCACTGTCATCACTGTAGATCACTGTCATCACTCTAGATCACTGTCATCACTGTAGATCACTGTCATCACTGTAGATCACTGTCATCACTTTAGATCACTGTCATCACTGTAAATCACTGTCATCACTGCAGATCACTGTCATCACTTTAGATCACTGTCATCACTATAGATCACTGTCATCACTGTAGATCATTGTTATCACTGTAGATCACTGTCATCACTGTAGATCATTGTTATCACTGTAGATCACTGTCATCACTGTAAATCACTGTCATCATTTTAGATCATTGTCATCACTGTAGATCACTGTAATCACTGTAGATCACTGTCATCACTGTAGATCACTGTCATCACTGTAGATCACTGTCATCACTGTAGATCACTGTCATCACTGTAGATCACTGTAGATCACTGTCATCACTGTAGATCACTGTCATCACTGTAGATCACTGTCATCACTGTAGATCACTGTTATCACTTTAGATCACTGTCATCACTCTAGATCACTGTCATCACTGTAGATCACTGTCATCACTTTAGATCACTGTCATCACTGTAGATCACTGTCATCACTGCAGATCACTGCCATCACTTTAGATCACTGTCATCACTGTAGATCACTGTCATCACTGTAGATCATTGTTATCACTGTAGATCACTGTCATCACTCTAAATCACTGTCATCACTTTAGATCATTGTCATCACTGTAGATCACTGTAATCACTGTAGATCACTGTCATCACTGTAGATCACTGTCATCACTGTAGATCACTGTCATCACTGTAGATCACTGTCATCACTGTAGATCACTGTCATCACTCTAGATCACTGTCATCACTGTAGATCACTGTCATCATTGTAGATCACTGTAGATCAGTGTCATCACTCTAGATCACTGTCATCACAGTAGATCACTGTCATCACTGTAGATCACTGTCATCACTGTAGATCACTGTCATCACTGTAGATCATTGTTATCACTGTAGATCACTGTCATCACTCTAAATCACTGTCATCACTTTAGATCATTGTCATCACTGTAGATCACTGTAATCACTGTAGATCACTGTCATCACTGTAGATCACTGTCATCACTGTAGATCACTGTCATCACTGTAGATCACTGTCATCACTGTAGATCACTGTCATCACTCTAGATCACTGTCATCACTGTAGATCACTGTCATCACTGTAGATCACTGTAGATCACTGTAGATCAGTGTCATCACTCTAGATCACTGTCATCACTGTAGATCACTGTCATCACTGTAGATCACTGTCATCACTGTAGATCACTGTCATCACTATAGATCACTGTCATCACTGTAGATCACTGTCATCACTGTAGATCACTGTCATCACTGTAGATCACTGTCATCACTGTAGATCACTGTCATCACTGTAGATCACTGTTATCACTGTAGATCACTGTCATCACTATAGATCACTGTCATCACTGTAGATCACTGTCATAACTGTAGATCACTGTCATCACTGTAGATCACTGTCATCACTGTAGATCACTGTCACCTCTCTACATCACTGCAATAGTAGCAATGACCGCTGCAATGACAGTGACTGTGTACAGTGACTGCAGTGATTCTGCTGCAGATGATATGATGCACATGTGAGTACCTGGGACGTAACCCCTGCAACGAGTCTGAAACAGAAAAAATAAGGTAACCGGGATAACGGGTTACCGGGATAACGAGTTACCGGGATAACGGTTTACCACGGGATAACGGGTTACCGGTGGAATAATTTGAAAAAATTTAAAAATCTGAAAAGTGGATTTTTTTTGCAAATATAAAATTAGAAGAGAATAAAAAGTAATTACTGTATTGAAACAATAAATAACAATTATATATATTTCAATAGGGTACTACACTCACCAAAATAATAGAGCCAGCAGTTTTGTAGGAGTATTCCTCTACGAATTTCCTGGCATCTTCACCACATCTTTCCTGAGCAGCGACTGAGACACAGGCCAGGTATGTGTGGAAAGAACTGGGGGAAGAGGGGGGAATGAGTGATTTACCCCATAGCTACTGTAAATACAATTATCCTATATTTCTGCTTCTGATAGTACCTCCTATAAATAAAGTTGCCCTATAATTCTGTCCCCGATAGTACTTCCTATAAATAAAGTTGCCCTATAATTCTGTCCCCGATAGTACTTCCTATAAATAAAGTTGCCCTATAATTCTGTCCCTGATAATACTTCCTATAAATAAAGTTGCCTTATAATTTTGTCCCCGATAGTACTTCCTATAAATAAAGTTGCCCTATAATTCTGTCCCCGATAGTACTTCCTATAAATAAAGTTGCCCTATAATTCTGTCCCCGATAGTACTTCCTATAAATAAAGTTGCCTTATAATTTTGTCCCCGATAGTACTTCCTATAAATAAAGTTGCCCTATAATTCTGTCCCCGATAGTACTTCCTATAAATAAAGTTGCCCTATAATTTTGTCCCCGATAGTACTTCCTATAAATAAAGTTGCCTTATAATTTTGTCCCCGATAGTACTTCCTATAAATAAAGTTGCCTTATAATTCTGTCCCCGATAGTACTTCCTATAAATAAAGTTGCCCTATAATTTTGTCCCCGATAGTACTTCCTATAAATAAAGGTGCCTTATAATTTTGTCCCCGATAGTACTTCCTATAAATAAAGTTACCCTATAATTCTGTCCCCGATAGTACTTCCTATAAATAAAGTTGCCCTATAATTCTGTCCCCGATAGTACTTCCTATAAATAAAGTTACCCTATAATTCTGTCCCCGATAGTACTTCCTATAAATAAAGTTACCCTATAATTCTGTCCCCGATAGTACTTCCTATAAATAAAGTTGCCCTATAATTCTGTCCCCGATAGTACTTCCCATAAATAAAGTTACCCTATAATTCTGTCCCCGATAGTACTTCACTCTGGTGACACTGCAACAACAACTGAATTTTCAGTACAAATTCTCTAACTTTTACCAAACTTGAAAGTTAAGAAAGTTGACAGGGAATAATAGACCGAATATCAAATATTGTGCCCCCCCCCCTCCTCCACTTTCTTGGAAAATATATTCGATAATATGAAATAAAAATAAAAAGGGTTGAACTACATAAATGAGTGTATATGTTTTTGAGTTTTTAATACCCTTTGTGCTGCAATTGTACGATGCACCAAGTAACTAATCTGACGCCGAATAAAAAGATTGTACCTACACTCTTCGTTTTGATTTACAATACTATTTATATAAACTAACAATGCATGTTCGGCCTTCATTGAAGGAAGTGTCACACGAGCGTAACATGGATACATATGAAATGTTTTCAACAATAATTTCCTCAGAGTTAAAAACGCTCAGAAAACGCTGTGCAAAACCGTCATGTGACAGGGTCCTTGCGCATTCAAATGAATATTTAATATTGAATTGATGATACCTACCTATATTGCTGACATTCAAAACAAACGGTGTACATTCTTTTTTCGGACTAAAATTAGCAAATCGAAAATAAAAAACCGCTAATTTATAGTTTTAATTATAAAAAAATATCATTAAAAGCATATAGAATTATATACATATGCTATCAAATTTATTGGGGTTTGCAGCAAATGATAAGAAACATTAGCCTCGTTGATTAACTTAATAAAATACTTGCTTGGAGGGAGACCAGTTCAACTAATACCTACTTCATTTAATAACATTAACAAATAGACATACTTTATTTAGATACATTCTAGAAATTATGCATCTTGATGGTCCCCTCCAAACATTTTTTATTGTTTCAATCAAGACGACTAATGTCACTCATCATGAATGTTTTCTGCAAGGTAGGTATAATCAATTCGATAGTTAATATTCGAAAACATGTGTAAGACAGCTGAAAACTTATGATTTATACTTTTTTCTACATCAGATAATCAATAACAGCTTATATGAAGACCGAATATGTTTTAGTCGTTTATAAAATTAAAATTGTAAATCAAACCAAAGAGTGTATAATCTTTTTCTTCAGCGTCAGATTAGTGTTTCGTACAATTGATGCACACAGAGTATCAATTTATGTAACACTTTAAAAGTATATAAAAGAATATATACTGAACCGAATTTTATGCGATTTTCATATTAATGGCATTAGTTCTATAATATTTTGTAATAAACTCATTTTTTCACGGAGCCTGGAGAGAAGCTTTAAAGAAAAAACTAAGAAATTAAATGGATAAATAGTCAGTTGTACCGCAATAGTCAGTTGTACATATTAGTTGTACTAACTGAGTTTGACGTTTTTACCGCTAGATGACGAAATTATGCATTGTTTTCTCATAGGATCGAAAATGTACAACTGTTCGATAGTTTTATCGTCTCAATACAAAGACAACATTATTGTTTACCTCCTATTTCAATATACATATTTTATTTATATTGTTTACCAATACATACTATCTTTTTACAGAGAATTTGAAAGCGATGGAAAATAACCTAATAATAATATCATCAGGAGTGGAAAAAATCCATCGATAATTCATTACCCCAAACAAATAGAATTACCCCAAACTCTTTACCGTGAAAGATGGCGCCAATAAAAACTTAAAAAAACAAAAAAGGGAAGAGGGGGGTTAGCCCCTGGCTACCCCCCCCCCTTAATGCAATTGCCTTTCTTGTTCGATGTCCAATTTACTTGAGGGTAAGAAGCCACGGAACATTAGTCCTTACGCTATAGTGACTTTACGTACGAATAGCACTGTTAGTGTAGTGCCATAAGACTTTACGTACGAATAGCATTGTTAGTGTAGTGCCATAAGACTTTACGTACGAATAGCACTGTTAGTGTAGTGCCATAAGACTTTACGTACGAATAGCACTGTTAGTGTAGTGCCATAAGACTTTACGTACGAATAGCACTGTTAGTGTAGTGCCATAAGACTTTACGTACGAATAGCACTGTTAGTGTAGTGCCATAAGACTTTACGTACGAATAGCACTGTTAGTGTAGTGCCATAAGACTTTACGTACGAATAGCACTATTAGTGTAGTGCCATAAGACTTTAATTTACATAGTTAAATTTATTAATCAAAATAGATTCCTATGTCCATTCAATATTAAATCATTAATACTCTGACTAAATAATAATATTTCATTATCATTAAATTCTGACAGAGTATGATGAAGTTTGGGGTGAGTTCCAAGTTATTGCACGATTCGCCGTTTTCGATCACGTATGAAAAAATACATAATAATTACATATTATTTAACTGTAAATTTATTTCGTATCTATGATACCAGAATTTAAATTAAAATAGAATGTATTATGGAATACGAATGGATGTATCATGGATACGAATTAAAATAAAAGATAAATAATAATTTATATATACTTTTTTACATGATCAAAAACATGGAACTGTCCAATAACTGGCAACCCACCCCTAGTCTCATTATAGGCAGTAGCGGGTTAATTTCCATGTGGAATATAGCGTTTATTATCTGCTGTTCTTTACCTCAGTGGCCCCTATAATGCTAACTAATGACATAGAAAATAGAAGGTGTTGTAGTACCAATCTACACCGCTAGAGGAACCAACTTCTCCTGCATCATCAATTACCGGCAAATTGGGTAATTAACATGGTGATGAATATACCTACAGGTGATGAATATACCTACAGGTGATGAATATACCTACAGGTGATGAATATACCTACAGGTGATGAATATACCTACAGGTGATGAATATACCTACAGGTGATGAATATACCTACAGGTGATGAATATACCTACAGGTGATGAATATACCTACAGGTGATGAATATACCTATAGGTGAGGAATATACCTACAGGTGATGAATATACCTACAGGTGATGAATATACCTACAGGTGATGAATATACCTATAGGTGAGGAATATACCTACAGGTGATGAATATACCTACAGGTGATGAATATACCTATAGGTGAGGAATATACCTACAGGTGATGAATATACCTACAGGTGATGAATATACCTACAGGTGATGGATGAATATACATACAGGTGATGAATACACCTACAGGTGATGAATATGCCTACGGGTGATGAATATACCTACAGGTGATGAATATACCTACAGGTGATGAATATACCTATAGGTGATGAATATACCTACAGGTGATGAATATACCTACAGGTGATGAATATACCTACAGGTGATGAATATACCTACAGGTGATGAATATACCTATAGGTGAGGAATATACCTACAGGTGATGAATATGCCTACAGGTGATGAATATACCTACAGGTGATGAATATACCTACAGGTGATGAATATACCTACAGGTGATGAATACACCTACAGGTGATGAATATACCTATAGGTGATGAATATACCTACAGGTGATGAATATACCTACAGGTGATGAATATACCTACAGGTGATGAATATACCTACAGGTGATGAATATACCTACAGGTGATGAATATACCTACAGGTGATGAATATACCTACAGGTGATGAATATACCTACAGGTGATGAATATACCTACAGGTGATGAATATACCTACAGGTGATGAATATACCTACAGGTGATGAATATACCTACAGGTGATGAATATACCTACAGGTGATGAATATACCTATAGGTGATGAATATACCTACAGGTGATGAATATACCTACAGGTGATGAATATACCTACAGGTGATGAATATACCTACAGGTGATGAATATACCTATAGGTGATGAATATACCTACAGGTGAGGAATATACCTACAGGTGATGAATATACCTACAGGTGATGAATATACCTACAGGTGATGAATATACCTACAGGTGATGAATATACCTACAGGTGATGAATATACCTACAGGTGATGAATATACCTACAGGTGATGAATATACCTACAGGTGATGAATATACCTACAGGTGATGAATATACCTACAGGTGATGAATATACCTACAGGTGAGGAATATACCTACAGGTGATGAATATACCTACAGGTGATGAATATACCTACAGGTGATGAATATACCTACAGGTGATGGATGAATATACATACAGGTGATGAATACACCTACAGGTGATGAATATACCTACAGGTGATGAATATACCTACAGGTTACATATTCCCGTACAGTTACGTATTCCCGTACAGTTACATATTTCCGTACAGTTACGTATTCTCGTATAGTTACGTATTCCCGTACAGTTACATATTCCCGTACAGTTACATATTCCCTTACAGTTACATATTCCCGTACAGTTACATATTCCCGTACAGTTACGTATTCCCGTACAGTTACGTATTCCCGTACAGTTACATATTCCCGTACAGTTACGTATTCCCGTACAGTTACGTATTCCCGTACAGTTACATATTCCCGTACAGTTGCGTATTCTCGTACAGTTACGTATTCCCGTACAGTTACATATTCCCGTACAGTTAAATATTTCCGTACAGTTACGTATTCCCGTACAGTTACATATTCCCGTACAGTTACATATTCCCGTACAGTTACGTATTCTCGTGCAGTTACACATTACCGTACAATTACATATTTCCGTACAGTTACATATTCCCGTACAGTTACGTATTCCCGTACAGTTACATATTCCCGTACATGTAACACGTGTAACTCACCAGCACTGCATCCTGATGGTCTCTTGGGCTGACAGTTTATCCTTCAGCTCCACAGCTTCCACCAGCTTCTGGTAATGGGGACCACACATGTCAGAGTTGGTGCTGACTATCCGCATACAGGAGGCGTGCTGGAGGTACCCTGGGGGGTGGGGGGTTGAGAAGATTAGTGTGGGGGTGGGGGAGCTATTAGTGGAGGTGGGGATGGGTAGAAAGGAATATTCCAGATAGGGTGAGTTACGAGTTATAGGTCAGTTTCAGTCATATACAAAAAATCAATATACCTAATAATAATTTTGTTTAATTTATAATTTAATTGGTACCCATGATACCTGCAGGTATCATGATACCTGCAGGTATCATGGGTACCAAACATATAAAATAAAGAACTATTATTATATTGTTTTTTTTATAAAACCCGAAAACTTTAAACCGTCCAATAATTCGTAACTTACCCTTATTCCCATATGTTTCTTTCTAAGTTGATTCTAGTTTAACTAATTAGATATCATGTTTTTCTGTGACTCACTGTCCCTGAAAGAACCATCCATGCACAGCATTTTCACTGTCATTTGTGTCTGGTCCAGCAGTGCGTTGATCCGCTGTCTGGTGTCTGGTTTGAAGCACCGGGACACGTGGTTGTGCATGCAGTGTAAACCCGCTCGCATGGTTCTGAGGGGAAAATGGTAAGAGTGAGAAAGAGGGTAATAGAAAGAAATAGAGAAAAAAGAGTAAGAGAAAGAGATAGTAAGAGAGAGAGGGAGAGAGATGAAGTTTATCCAGACTAGAAGGATTTATTCCAGGGTTATTCCATTAATATCCCAGGAATAAATACTTCTTCCCCTGGATAATGGTGTTATAATCTCTTTCATCATTAAAATTGTAATTAAAAAATCCATCAACAGGTAGTTTCATCACTAATTTAATTTACCTAATTTATAAATTTACCATATCCTTAAATTTTAACGAATTCTTGAATTCACGAATTCTTAAATTAACAAATTCTAAAGTCTTAACGAATTTTCAAAATTTAACGAATTCTTAAAATTAACGAATTCTTAAATTCAACCTAATTTTAAAATTTAACAAATTCTTTAAATTTACACGAATTCTCAAAAATTAACAAAATCTTGAAAAATTGTTAATTTGATAATTAATTCGTTAATTTTTTTTAATAAATGTTAATCTTTCAATTTATCGCCGTAGTGCAATGTTATTTTAACTTGAAGACCACACATCGAAATTATCTTTAGAAGACTAACAAAAATGACTAAAAGATGAGAAATCTAATTAAGATATTGAGGTATGACGTCACGGGAATATGTTAGTACATACTAACTAAATAGGAATGATCTGGAATGGGATTATCTGTTGAGGGATTGTACCCAAACATGGAATGGACGGAATTTCTCTCTTATAATACATAAACTAATTTAATTACGAAAAAATCCAAATATATATATTTTCAAAATATCATTTTTATTGTTGATCCATGTATATTGTTTTCAAATGAATAAGAGTTTCAATTTATATAATTTATAAACTGCATTGACTATAGGGATTTATTGAAACTTATTAATGAATATCTTTATTGAAACTTATTAATGAATATTTTTATTGAAACTTATTAATGAATATCTTTATAGAAACTTATTAATGAATATTTTTATTGAAACTTATTAATGAATATCTTTATTGAAACTTATTAATGAATATCTTTATTGAAACTTATTAATGAATATCTTTATTGAAACTTATTAATGAATATCTTTATTGAAACTTATTAATGAATATCTTTATTGAAACTTATTAATGAATATCTTTATTGAAACTTATTAATGAATATCTTTATTGAAACTTATTAATGAATATCTTTATTGAAACTTATTAATGAATATCTTTATTGAAACTTATTAATGAATATCTTTATTGAAACTTATTAATGAATATCTTTATTGAAACTTATTAATGAATATTTTTATTGAAACTTATTAATGAATATCTTTATTGAAACTTATTAATGAATATTTTTATTGAAACTTATTAATGAATATCTTTATTGAAACTTATTAATGAATATTTTTATTGAAACTTATTAATGAATATCTTTATTGAAACTTATTAATGAATATCTTTATTGAAACTTATTAATGAATATCTTTATTGAAACTTATTAATGAATATCTTTATTGAAACTTATTAATGAATATCTTTGTTGAAACTTATTAATGAATATTTTTATTGAAACTTATTAATGAATATCTTTATTGAAACTTATTAATGAATATCTTTATTGAAACTTATTAATGAATATCTTTGTTGTAACTTATTAATGAATATCTTTATTGTAACTTATTAATGAATATTTTTATTGAAACTTATTAATGAATATCTTTATTGAAACTTATTAATGAATATTTTTATTGAAACTTATTAATGAATATCTTTATTGAAACTTATTAATGAATATCTTTATTGAAACTTATTAATGAATATTTTTATTGAAACTTATTAATGAATATCTTTATTGAAACTTATTAATGAATATTTTTATTGAAACTTATTAATGAATATCTTTATTGAAACTTATTAATGAATATTTTTATTGAAACTTATTAATGAATATCTTTATTGAAACTTATTAATGAATATTTTTATTGAAACTTATTAATGAATATCTTTATTGAAACTTATTAATGAATATCTTTATTGAAACTTATTAATGAATATCTTTATTGAAACTTATTAATGAATATCTTTATTGAAACTTATTAATGAATATCTTTGTTGAAACTTATTAATGAATATTTTTATTGAAACTTATTAATGAATATCTTTATTGAAACTTATTAATGAATATCTTTATTGAAACTTATTAATGAATATCTTTATTGAAACTTATTAATGAATATCTTTATTGTAACTTATTAATGAATATTTTTATTGAAACTTATTAATGAATATCTTTATTGAAACTTATTAATGAATATTTTTATTGAAACTTATTAATGAATATCTTTATTGAAACTTATTAATGAATATCTTTATTGAAACTTATTAATGAATATCTTTATTGAAACTTATTAATGAATATCTTTATTGAAACTTATTAATGAATATCTTTATTGAAACTTATTAATGAATATCTTTATTGAAACTTATTAATGAATATTTTTATTGAAACTTATTAATGAATATCTTTATAGAAACTTATTAATGAATATCTTTATTGAAACTTATTAATGAATATTTTTATTGAAACTTATTAATGAATATCTTTATTGAAACTTATTAATGAATATTTTTATTAAAACTTATTAATGAATATTTTTATAGAAACTTATTAATGAATATTTTTATTGAAACTTATTAATGAATATCTTTATAGAAACTTATCAATGAATATTTTTATTGAAACTTATTAATGAATATTTTTATAGAAACTTATTAATGAATATCTTTATTGAAACTTATTAATGAATATTTTTATTGAAACTTATTAATGAATATCTTTATAGAAACTTATTAATGAATATCTTCATTGAAACTTATTAATGAATATTTTTATTGAAACTTATTAATGAATATCTTTATTGAAACTTATTAATGAATATTTTTATTGAAACTTATTAATGAATATTTTTATTGAAACTTATTAATGAATATTTTTATTGAAACTTATTAATGAATATTTTTATTGAAACTTATTAATGAATATCTTTATAGAAACTTATTAATGAATATTTTTATTGAAACTTATTAATGAATATCTTTATTGAAACTTATTAATGAATATTTTTATTGAAACTTATTAATGAATATTTTTATTGAAACTTATTAATGAATATTTTTATTGAAACTTATTAATGAATATTTTTATTGAAACTTATTAATGAATATTTTTATTGAAACTTATTAATGAATATTTTTATTGAAACTTATTAATGAATATTTTTATTAACAATAATTTTTTCTTTCTTTTTAAATATGCAAAGTACGATAGTATGTAGGGTACGTCACGAATTATCGATCAGTTATATGTCTTCGGTCATATAAGAAAAAAATATATAATAATTATTATTATCTTAAATTTGTTACGAATTATCAGTCGGTTCTACAACTTTGGCCATAAAAAATACGAATTAATATATTTTATAATTGGTATCCATGATACCTGCAGGTAACATGGATACTATTTAAAATAAAGATTATATAGTAATAAATCTTTATTCATAATCTGCATATAATACAAAAATTTAAAATTTATGTAGAAAAATGAATCCCAGTTAAGAAAAATCTTTAATCTAATATTTTACTATTTAATTCAGTATTTAAAATGACTCCTGCAATGAATAGAACCTAACGAAACAGTACAGTTAGCATATGAAAGCAGTATGTGTCCGTATGCAATTCGTCGCCGGACAAATCGTCGCATGGACAATTCGGGGCCTAGACAATTCGTCACCGATTCGTAGCAGTACGTGTAAAACAAAAAAGTCGCTATGGTAAATAAGAGCAATTATAAAAATACAAGGAGAAAATAGACAAGAAAAATACACACATGGAGAAAAAATTTGCATCAAGTAAAATGAATTCAAGTAAATTAAATTATTAAATATTTTTTTCAATTAATGAAAACTGCACTAAAATCAGTGTGCAAGAAATTAAATTATGAAACACATAGATTCATAAACCTTCTGATATTGAATTAGTATCATAAAATATACTCATATTTTAAATTATCATAAAAAAACATTTTGACAATATACAAAATTAACTTTTGTCCATTTATCACTATTTCGAATTGAAGATTCAAAACATTGAAGATTCATTACTTAACACTATCAACCATTCATATTTTACCAGAAACATATTCTAACAGTCACAAAATTCGGTGGTCATCTTTATAAAGTTTTTTCCAAGTCACAAAATTTAGTCACCTTTATAAAGTTTTTTTCCCCAAGTCACAAAATTCGGTCTTCATAAATTTTTTTCAAGTCACAAAATTCGGTCACCTTCATAAAGGATTTTTTTCGAAGACAAACGTTGGTGATTACATAAGCTCCTCAGGCCTCTACGTAGGCAATAAGCACAGTGGGTGTTTTATAGAGCTCAGTCACGCCAGTAGAGCCATAAAACACCTGACTGTAGACACTCAGGATAATCAGTGATAACTGCTAATTTATCACCTAGAGCAGTTCAGTTTCTTCTATTGATGCCCATTAATATTTTAGAGCATCTAGGGTAACTTCCGAGTTATCGGACGGTTCCACATTTTCGATCATAAAAGTAAATAATTACCATAATGGATAACAATTGAAATAATTACTATATAGTTTTTTCTTATATGGTCGAAAATTCGGAATCGTCCGATAACAGGAAATTTATCCGGGGATTAAAAACATATTTCAATTATGTTTGAAACATGTTTGAACTTGTAAGAAACATGCTTGAATTTGTTAGAAATATGTTTGAATTTGCTGGAAACATGTTTTGAACAGGCTGGAAACATAATCTTGCTAGAAACATTTTGAACTTGTTAGAAACATGTTTGAACTTGTTAGAGACATGTTTGAACTTGTTAGAGACATGTTTGAACTTGTTAGAAATATGTTTGAATTTGCTGGAAACATGTTTTGAACAGGCTGGAAACATAATCTTGCTAGAAACATTTTGAACTTGTTAGAAACATGTTTGAACTTGTTAGAGACATGTTTGAACTTGTTAGAGACATGTTTGAACTTGTTAGAGACATGTTTGAACTTGTTAGAGACATGTTTGAACTTGTTAGAGACATGTTTGAACAAGTTCTAAAAAGATAAAATACAAAGGAGAATTTATTTAAGTAATGCCAAATAGCATAAGTAAATAGAGTCTTCTAACCACATGTGGCTAATTTTAACCAGATGTGTGTCATTTCTACTCACATTGCATGCTAAACTCCAATTCTCTTACTTTGCTAATAAATCAATGGAATAGAATTATAAGGAATTTATAGGACATTAATAAAGCCTATCGATAATGAATACCATTTGGAACTAGGGGAAGTTCCATGTTACCGGACAGTGCCACATTGTCGATAAGAAGAAGTATACAATTTAACATTTATAAAAAAAATTCTTATACGATCGAAAATGTGGAACCGTCCAATATCTCAGAGCTTATCCTAATTCTCTAGCAATTATTTTAAAGTTAATGACTAACCGATATCTTTGGCGGGAATGTACGATGAAAATTATACACCATTTTAATAACACAGGATAAATAATTACCATTGGATATTCGTCCTATTATTTATCTTCTTAGATAGAGGATATTTTTTTAACAGATTATCTAATTATTAGAGACAGTCCACACATGTTCTCATAATGAAAAAAATAAGAAGGAATGAGAGTTTTTCTGAATTACAATTCAAAAAAATATTTTTCAGATATAAGAAATGTTATCATAGGAAAAAAACTGTATTTGAAAGAAAAATTATAAAAATTTAAATTTCGAATTTTTCAAAATTCGAAATAATATTTTTTTTCTAAAAAGTGTACATATGTTTACTCACGAGCACATATCATCAAGTTGCGTGATGTTGGCAGCAAAGGCTAGGTTGTGGTCAGAGCTGAGTGTTTGTAGCAGAGACAGACACTCGTTAAGAAGTTCTCGGGAGCAGTTAGCCTCTTTGACAACATTGGAGGAAACTGATGGTGAGAAAGGAATAACTTTATATAAATTAAAAAAAAAACAGTATTATCTGAACAAGAGGTGAAGGGTTGGGATAGGTTACTAGTTATCGAACGGTTTCACATTTTCGATCATATAAGAAAAATTAAGAACGTAAAAAATTAATTAACATTTTTACCTCATTATTTAATTGGTATCCATGATACCACCTGCATGTATCATGGATACCAATTGTCAATGGACATAACGAGTTAATTTTTTCGTTCTTATATGATCGAAAATTAGAAACCGTTCAATAACTCATAGCAAACTCTACATCCAATGAACTCTAATCATCACCTCTATTGTCTTGAAGAGTTACAGCTGAAGAACCGATCATGCTCTTCATTTGTGAACTGTGTCCTTCAGCGCCCTTCATCTGAGAACTGTGAGTCTCCAGACTCCTTTTGCGGAGTCCTGACTCGAGAGTCACTGAGCCATGGCTTGGTGAGATGAGACCTGTAATGAAGCAAACACTTTCAGAGATTGACAAGCAGAAGATGATTAGTGGAAAGGTATGGTGGGGCAATGGGAGATTAAGGTGGGCAAGCTATTAATATTTACCCAGAGGAAGAGTTATGGTGGGGCAATGGGAGATTAAGGTGGGCAATCTCTTAATGTTTAAACCAGAGGAAGAGTTATGGTGGGGCAATGGGAGATTAAGGTGGGCAATCTCTTAATAATAGCACCACAGGGAGAGTTATGGTGGGGCAATGGGAGATTAAGGTGGGTAACCTCTCAATATTTACCCAGAGGCAAGTTATGGTGGGGCAATGGGAGAATTAGATGGGTAAGCTATTAATATTTACACCACAGGTGTAACTAAGCCAGATAAATTAAACAACAATTATTATATACTTTTTTTATATGATCGATAATGTGAATCTGACCGATAACTCGTAAGTTACCTCTCTTCAGTTTTAGGACACATGTCCATGTGATGACTCAGCGAAAAAGAGATTGGCAAGCTACTATGAATGAAGACACAAACTCTCTTTGCATCTTTACTTACACACAGGAAAAAACATCACACTAACTTCAATATTGAAAAGTCTAAGGAGTAATGGATACAATAACTAGATGACGGGCACTCGTAGAGCGCATACCTTCGCCGCTGATTATAAATGACCTTGACCTTTAATCTGTTGCCCCAAAAATCTAATAAATTGCATCCTGGATAATGACCAATAGTCCCACCAAAGTCCAGACAATTTGGTTAAATATTCTATATTCTATAAATGACCTTGACCTTTGACCCGTTCGCTCCTTAAATTCTACCAAATGGTTCCAGGATATTGACCTATCATACCACCAAATTTCAAACAATTTGATTAAACAATTTTTGAGTTATGCTAATAACAATATGAAAAATAAATAAATTTATAAATGCCGCTAAAAATACTACCCTCTGCAATCTGAGAAGGTAATAAGAGCAGATGATGTCTGTCTGTCTGTCACATCGAACCTAACAATGCGCTTGGCAGGAAGCTGGCGTTATTATTCCGATATCAGTTCAATAATTGGTTTGGAATTACTAAATTTCATTCGGTTGAAGATATTGGAGTAATGCATAGCCAGGGATAATGATATATTAATTATTACATAAATGAATTACCATCAGTGTTCATAAAATAACCCAGATGTCCATAATATTGGTACAGTAAAAATATTGAAATGATTGCTTGCACAATAAGACAAATAACATACCATGCATATTAATGAATTTAGTAAGTATTATTTCTTACTATTGTCCCTGTACTGGAGCTAATAGTACAGCTTATAGGGCAGAAAGAAGGGGCAAGGGAAGAAATAACACCTCTGGTGTCACATATCACCCCCCCCCCACAAATACCTCCCCCCCCCTGCCCATCTTATTCGTGCTGGCCGGACAGTCTTCCAGATTCCAGTAATTCGATTGGAATTGAAAACAATCTGGCAAAGTCCACAGAAAACCATCAGTGTAATCTGTTGGGGTGGGGCAAGAGTGATAGGGTGGGGGAAAGTGATAGGTAACAGTGAGGGTGAGGTGGGCGTAATAGAGCAACTTAATATACAGGGTGGGGCGTGAGTATAGAAACAAATTTCCAAAGATAATTATTGTCTTTTCGGTACATTGGTTCCTTAGAAGGTGATTCGGTTTATAGAATAGCTAAGGCACTACCTACATTATTTCATTTTTTTTTAATTTAGCCAGTTCAAAAATGGCAGAGCCAAGTGCAGCTCTAGTCGCATTAAACCGTACCGGAAAGTGGATTCCGCTATGGCAAAGAAACATTTAATAGCGATATCGACTGTCTGGAAATCATTGAAGCGTTTCAATGAGAAATGTGATTTTTCTGATCATCCGAGAAGTGGTAAACGACGCTCTACCACTTCTTCGTGGTAGAGCGTCGTTGGTTTGGACAACGTTTGGTTTAGAGTTTAGACCGTCCTAACGGTATAAACTAATTATCAAATGCATTCAAGAGAAGATTAGGGGAAACTCGAAAAGATCGATTAGGTCACATATGACATGAGGCCCAGAACAATGAAACGAATCGTCCACGAAGACATTTCAAAAGAGACAAACCCTGCCAGACTGTAAAACAAAAGAAAGATTGGAGAGAAGCAAAACTCTACTGAAAGAATTCAAGTCTAGCTGGATTATTTGATCAGTTGAATCCACCGTTTCTTAACAGCTGACTGGTCTTAAAATCGAATTGAAAACTGTGTACCGAACCGCGAAACCAGCTTCCGTAATGGTCTGGGCCACCGTTTCGAAAGCCTGGAAGTCTCCCTTCATTTTTGTCGATCAAGGCGCCAACATTAACGCCAAAAGTTATGTTAAAAACATTCTGAGGCCAATGTTGGAATTTGCTAAGGATAACTTATGCGAGTACATTTTGTGGACGTTCCAACAAGACAAAGCCACGTCTCACACTGCTAAAGTTACTCATAGGACTGCTGCAAAGAGCATATTCCCAGATTCTGCAAATTTAAAACTCACAATCACTGCACAGACCATAAGGTTATTGTTTAATTAATTTGTATAAGATTACTCAAGCGGCACTTTGGCAGGTATGTACAAATACCGTAGCACGCTAAAAGTAAACAAACTCTGCAGGATCCACGTGACATCACAACCTCGATGCGCAGAACATGTGTAATTTTATTTTTCTAGCGAGCAAACCTGTCAAGTTATTATATCATCCTACGCACTTGAGTTTTTTTTACCAGCATTTTTTGTGACACAAGTCACAAGTGTGAACGGCTCCGTTAAAATAATTTGTAGCTGAACTTTTTGCCGTGAGCATTTTTTTAAAGGCGGCGTTGAGAAACGCAAGTGTGAAGGGGGCCGAATGGACGAGTTAAAACGCTCTCTACAGCGAGCGTGGCAAGAAATTCCACAAGAACAGCTGCGTGCCGCGGCAGAAGACGTTTGCAGGAAACTGGAGGCGGTAGACATTTTGAGTAAAATTATTATTTTTGCATTGTGGGGATGTTTATGCAATAATAGATATCTGCAAATTGTTA
This sequence comes from Caprella mutica, assembly GCA_947561585.1. NCBI lineage: Eukaryota > Metazoa > Arthropoda > Malacostraca > Amphipoda > Caprellidae > Caprella > Caprella mutica. The sequence continues at coordinate 94,792 of CANNZV010002343.1, read as the reverse complement.
ATTATATTTTTAGTTTCATTATAATATTCATTTTTATTTACTTTCATATTATAAATTGTATATTATAGTGCAATATATAATATGCTACCATACCCTGTAGATTGTTAATTAACTGTAGATGATGAGTCCTATAGATTAGAACATTGTACCAAATGTCACTAAAATCATACCTATATAACTAAAACCCATAAAGAATACATTACTTAATGTTAAATAATAATATATTCTCCGACATGTTTTACTGCAAAATAAATAATCCACAGTTCAGATCATATAAGAAATAAGTATATATTAATTATCATTTCACCTTTATTTCAATTATCATGTATTTTTACCATATAATATAAAAAGTTAAATAATCATTATCACATATACTTTTCTAACATGATTGAAAATGAGGAACCGTACGATAACTCAGAACATACCCTACATCAACGTTCTATATCGAATATCTCAAAATCTGAATGTATTTAAAAAGTACAAATTTCTTCAAATCTACAGAGAAATGAATAGATTAACCATACTCTGCCCGAGACAGTGTAATTCTACCACAGGCTTTGCAGCTCCAGGCAGTAGGAGGTTAATATCACAGTCTTGGTATTGGTTTGTATCTTCAAAGCATTTAAAAATGTCCTAACCCTCTAGAGCCTACTGTGCCACTCTAGGTACAACAACACGTAATGTATGTCATTCACTCTATTTTGTATGCTAGTGATACTTTTTATTAAAATTTATTCAAACTTGGTTATTTGCAAAATAGTTTACCATTTCTTGTGTTAATTGGAAAAATACTTTGAAAATTAAAATATTTTCTCTCCGATGGTACCTACTACATTTTGACTATTCTTGATTTCATTATACATAATTCGCAGACGCTACAAATTCACTTTGAGAGAAATGTATTTTATAGACTGAGTTAATGCTATTGAGTCTGTTTTCCTTGGAACTAGAGTGATTGACCGTTAAAAATAACGCGAGTGACATCAATATTTGTCTTTCGGTCCCTCAGATTTAACTAAAGTTTTTAATTGAATAATGACGATATATTAATAATAAATTGAATAAAGATGATGTTATTAAATTTAATTGTCACATTTTTCAAGTAATTAGGGTAACCAAGTAGTCACGGTAACTAAGTAGTCACAGTAACCAAGTAGTCAGGGTAACCAAGTAGTCAGGGTAACTAAGTAGTCCCAGTAACCAAATAGTCCCGGTAACTTAGTAGTCACGGTAACTAAGTAGTCACGGTAACTTAGTAGTCACGGTAACTTAGTAGCCAGGGTAACTAAGTAGTCAGGGTAACTAAGTAGTCACGGTAACTAAGTAGTCAGGGTAACCCAGTAGTCACAGTAACTAATTAGTCAGGGTAACTAAGTAGTCACGGTAACTAAGTAGTCAGGGTAACCAAGTAGTCACAGTAACCAAGTAGTCAGGGTAACTAAGTAGTCACGGTAACTAAGTAGTCACGGTAACTTAGTAGTCACGGTAACTTAGTAGCCAGGGTAACTAAGTAGTCAGGGTAACTAAGTAGTCACGGTAACTAAGTAGTCAGGGTAACCCAGTAGTCACAGTAACTAATTAGTCAGGGTAACTAAGTAGTCACGGTAACTAAGTAGTCAGGGTAACCAAGTAGTCACAGTAACCAAGTAGTCAGGGTAACTAAGTAGTCACGGTAACTAAGTAGTCACGGTAACTTAGTAGTCACGGTAACTAAGTAGTCACGGTAACTTAGTAGTCACGGTAACTTAGTAGTCACGGTTACTTTCCAAAGAGGTACCCATTACAGTACTCTTATTCCAGTCTATCTCTGGAATGCTTTGTAGTATCTGCAATATCTGAGTACATTCTGGAATGCAATTATTGAGACTTATAATCCAATCATAAATTCCCATTCAAGAGGATTCCTCATTTCTTTTTCACAACGTTTATATTTCATGTGATTTGCAAAAATAGGAAGAAATATCCACCTGGATAAATAATATTTTATTTAATAGAGACTAAATTCCGAGTTACAGAACAGCTTCAACTTTTCGTTCATATAAGAAAGAAAATTTAATAATTAAAGAAAAAGTTTTTTTTTTCTCTTATATCATCGAAAATGTGGAACTGTCCGATAACTCAGAACTTACCCCCATTTCACCAGACTGAAATAGAAAATAAAAGAATATCATTCCAGACGAACTTCAAATGTATTTTATAAACTAACACTGTGGAGAATGTAGTGATATTAAAAGAGTTAAAACATTAGATTAATGTTAGGGAATGAAGAGTGCCTTTATAACATACAAAATAGGAATAGAAACAATGGAAACTTTTACTGATATATTGTGAGTGTATTTGAATGAAAAGGGAATAATGCTAATAAAATAGTAACAGGAATATATGAGTGGGATGATAGTATTATAGAGATTGCATGTAGTGAATGAAAGAGTTACTCACAGTTACTCTCAGTTACTCACAGTTACTCACAGTTATTCCCAATTACCCTCAGTTACTCACAGTTACTCCCAATTACCCTCAGTTACTCACAGTTAATCCAAGTTACTCCCAGTTACTCTCAGTTACTCACAGTTACTCCCAGTTACTCTCAGTTACTCACAGTTACTCTCAGTTACTCACAGTTACTCCCAGTTACTCCCAGTTACTCGCAGTTATTCACAGTTACTCTCAGTTACTCCAAGTTACCCTCAGTTACTCCCAGTTACCCTCAGACACAGACAAGCGACTCATTAGTAACTTTTGTGTCTCTTCAATTCACTCATTCAAGAAAGTCTTTGAAAACAAAATATAAACTTTTGAATACATCTGAATAAAATTACAGCATTTGCACTTTGTGCACCTAAAGTGCATTATCACGAATTATATTATATTTACACTCTACGTAATTTAATATTTACACATTTAAATAACAAATTTATTTTAATTTAAATATCTACATAATGTCTTCTTTTGTTCGTAGGGTAAGTTACAAGTTATGGCACAGTTCCACATTTTCGAACATGTGAGGAATAATTAGTATTTAAGTATATTATAATTGACACTCATGATACCTGCAGCTAGTTAGAATAATTATTTGATCATTTTTATATGATCGGCAATGTGGAAGGGTCCAATAACTCGTAACTGAGGGTATTTGTTTAAAGATTTCTTTGTGCGCATTCATGCTAAGTAATTCAGTGCGTTGTAGAGTGAAAAGTCACAATTTAAAGGTTTGGCTGCTTATTAAAACACTAAATCGATGAGGAGGCTTTTCAATAAGAAATATGTGACATTAAAAAAAGAAATGATGGGAGTGGTGTGAGAGAAGGTGAGTGCAGTGAGAGAAGGTGAGTGAAGTGAAAAAAAGGTGAGTGCAGTGAGAGAAGGTGAGTGAAGTGAGAAAAGGTGAGTGCAGTGAGAGAAGATGAGTGCAGTGAGAGAAGGTGAGTGCAGTGAGAGAAGGTGAGTGCAGAGAGAGAAGATAAGTGCAGTGAGAGAAGGTGAGTGAAGTGAGAGAAGGTGAGTACAGTGAGAGAAGGTGAGCGATAAAATAAATGAATATAACAGTTGTGATTCATATAGTAATTCAAATTGATGATATACTATCGATATATTTCTTGAAATCCTGAATATAAAACTCTACGGTAACTGCTAAGAATATTTCAGTTACTTTTACACATGAAACTCTACGGTAATCACTAAGATTATTTTAGTTACTTTTATCTCGGTAATTTCAAGATTAAAAGTCGATTTTAAAAGTTTTTCATAATGATATTACTCTATATTAGTCACTAGGCTTGTGACAATCTGCTTTCAAAATCATATATCCCGGAAACATCAAAGACGCAGAGAATAAAAGAGTATTGAATCGTTATAAACCAGCCATTATATTTCATTTCGTCAGTGATATTCTTAAGATCTATGATTTCAAAGCATATTGTCACAACTCACAACCCTATTAATAACCACTACCATTTCAATGACTTCACCAATATGTATAATGTAAGTGTAATAGGCCTAGCAATCCACTAAGAGAGGCCTATGGACCTAACTCAGAGGCAAAAACTGCCTCTCCAATGAATAGCTTGTCTACACTAATCATGTTACACGGAGTAGACGGAGAGGGAACACATGGGGCAGTCCTTGCTTGGAGTACTGGCAATGCTTGGAGTACTAGCAATGCTTGGAGTAATAGCAATGCTTTGAGTAATAGCAATGCTTAGAGTAATAGTAATACTTTGAGTAATGGCAATGCTTGGAGTAATAGCAATGCTTTGAGTAATAGCAATGCTTTGGGTAATAGCAATGCTTTGAGTAATAGCAATGCTTTGAGTAATAGCAATGCTTGGAGTACTGGCAATACTTTGAGTAATGGCAATGCTTGGAGTACTGGCAATACTTTGAGTAATGGCAATGCTTGGAGTACTGGCAATACTTTGAGTAATGGCAATGCTTGGAGTAATAGCAATGCTTAGAGTAATAGCAATACTTTGAGTAATAGCAATGCTTGGAGTAATAGCAATGCTTAGAGTAATAGCAATACTTTGAGTAATAGCAATGCTTGGAGTAATAGCAATGCTTGGAGTACTGGCAATGCTTGGAGTACTAGCAATGCTTGGAGTAATAGCAATGCTTTGAGTAATAGCAATGCTTAGAGTAATAGCAATACTTTGAGTAATAGCAATGCTTGGAGTAATAGCAATGCTTGGAGTACTGGCAATGCTTGGAGTACTAGCAATGCTTGGAGTAATAGCAATGCTTTGAGTAATAGCAATGCTTAGAGTAATAGCAATACTTTGAGTAATAGCAATGCTTGGAGTAATAGCAATGCTTGGAGTACTGGCAATGCTTGGAGTAATAGCAATGCTTGGAGTACTAGCAATAACTGCTTAGAGTACTAGCAATAACTGCTTGGAGTACTAGCAATAACTGCTTGGACTATTTAAGTACTATCCTAGTGTTATTTTACAGTTAATGATAAAAGATGTAAAGAAGTCATTGGTAATGGATAGGAGGGAAGTGTCGAATTATCGGACGGTTCGACTTTTTCGACTAGATACGATATATTCCTTAGCTATGTATTATTATTTTCTTGATACTATTGATACTAAACAACTCCCCCCCCCCCTGTTAATAGAATAAAATAGCCCCCACTTTTATACCCCACCCAAAGACACCAGACATGTGATAGGAGGTGTGGGTGTTAATGGTGGTGGGTGTGCATGAAAGTGTGTTAACACCTGTAGAGTGTGTTATCAGTGTACTACATAGTGTGCTAAGTGTTAATAGAGTGCTACATAGGTGCTAAGTGTTAAGAGAGTGCTACATAGGTGCTAAGTGTTGATAGAGTGCTACATAGGTGCTAAGTGTTAATAGAGTGCTAGATAGGTGCTAGGTGTTAATAGAGTGCTAGATAGGTGTTAATAGAGTGCTACATAGGTGCTAATAGAGTGCTACATAGATGATAGGTGCTAATAGAGTGCTACATAGGTGTTAATAGAGTGCTACATAGGTGTTAATAGAGTGCTACATAGGTGCTAATAGAGTGCTACATAGATGATAGGTGCTAATAGAGTGCTACATAGGTGTTAATAGAGTGCTACATAGGTGTTAATAGAGTGCTACATAGGTGCTAATAGAGTGCTACATAGATGATAGGTGCTAATAGAGTGCTACATAGGTGTTAATAGAGTGCTACATAGGTGTTAATAGAGTGCTACATAGGTGCTAATAGAGTGCTACATAGATGATAGGTGCTAATAGAGTGCTACATAGGTGTTAATAGAGTGCTACATAGGTGTTAATAGAGTGCTACATAGGTGTTAATAGAGTGCTACATAGGTGCTAATAGAGTGCTACATAGATGATAGGTGCTAATAGAGTGCTACATAGTGTGCTAGGTGTTAATAGAGTGCTAGATAGGTGTTAATAGAGTGCTACATAGATGATAGGTGTTAATAGAGTGCTACATAGGTGCTAATAGAGTGCTACATAGGTGCTAATAGAGTGCTACATAGGTGCTAATAGAGTGCTACATAGGTGCTAATAGAGTGCTACATAGGTGCTATTAGAGTGCTACATAGGTGCTAATAGAGTGCTACATAGATGATAGGTGCTAATAGAGTGCTACATAGATGATAGGTGCTAATAGAGTGCTACATAGGTGTTAATAGAGTGCTACATAGGTGCTAGCTCCTAATAGTGTTTATCTCTTCCCTGTGCTGTCACCACACAGCTGCACACAGCCTATGCATAACTATTAATTACAATTATAAACCGCCACTGGGAGGCCTAAGTGATTGGGAAGCGGAGGTGAAGAGGGGTGGGGGATGTGAGGGGGTGAAGAGTGGAGAAAGGGGGTAAAGATTAGGAGGGGGTGGGGGAGAATGTAGGAAATGAGTGGTTCTATTTCAAGTTATAGCAGAAGGAATCGCAATAAAATAGAAGGTTTGAATTCCAAACATCAATGATTATTAACAGAATAATGTACTACAATATATGTAGGTATATGTAGGCTATAAATGAAAGGAGTAAGTATTTATTAGGTGTAGGTATTCACGTTTAGGTGTAGGTATTCACGTTTAGGTGTAGGTATTCACGTTTAGGTGTAGGTATTCACCTCTAGGTGTAGTTACTCCTTAGTTAGCTAAGTTGTCTCAAAGTTGCTCGTATCGGAAGTAGCTCTAAGATTTGATGTGCCTATTAATGTCATCACATTCACATGTCTTAATGTCATCACATTAATGTGATGTGCCTATTAATGACATCACATTCGCATGTCTTAACGTCATCACATTAATGTGATGTGCCTATTAATGTCATCACATTCACATGTCTTAATGTCATCACATTAATGTGATGTGCCAATTAATGACATCACATTCACATGTCTTAATGTCATCACATTAATGTGATGTGCCTATTAATGTCATCACATTCACATGTCTTAATGTCATCACATTAATGTGATGTGCCTATTAATGTCATCACATTCACATGTCTTAATGTCATCACATTAATGTGATGTGCCTATTAATGACATCACATTCGCATGTCTTAACGTCATCACATTAATGTGATGTGCCTATTAATGTCATCACATTCACATGTCTTAATGTCATCACATTAATGTGATGTGCCAATTAATGACATCACATTCACATGTCTTAATGTCATCACATTAATGTGATGTGCCTATTAATGTCATCACATTCACATGTCTTAATGTCATCACATTAATGTGATGTGCCTATTAATGTCATCACATTCACATGTCTTAATGTCATCACATTAATGTGATGTGCCAATTAATGACATCACATTCACATGTCTTAATGTCATCACATTAATGTGATGTGCCTATTAATGTCATCACATTCACATGTCTTAATGTCATCACATTAATGTGATGTGCCTATTAATGACATCACATTCACATGTCTTAATGTCATCACATTAATGTGATGTGCCAATTAATGACATCACATTCACATGTCTTAATGTCATCACATTAATGTGATGTGCCTATTAATGTCATCACATTCACATCCCTTACCATCACATCACACTCACCTGTCCCATCACATATTATGTCACTCAATTTAACACTATTCATATTAGTTATTTAGGTATAATGTACCACATACGTTTAAATAATTTTATACGGTAACTGTATTCGTAACTGCAGTTCTTCATACAAAGTATCGTCCATTCAGTCAATTATCATATTATATACTATAGCAACACTATAAATAGGGTAAGTTACTAGTTATTGGACTCTTACACATTATCAATCGAATAACGAGAAAGTGCAAATAACTGAAATAAAGAATTAAATAATTATTACTAGTTCTTTAAGTAATCGAAGAAGTGAAACTGTCCGATAACTCGTAACTAACCCTAATACGAGTTACTTCCCTCTGATTCACTTTAGTTTGATTCACACCTGACCACGCCCCTATTAGGGAGTACCTATTACTATTAGGGATATCATTAGGGAGTACCTATTACTATTAGGGATATCATTAGGGACTACCTATTATTATTAGGGATATCATTAGGGACTACCTATTACTATTAGGGATATCATTAGGGACTACCTATTACTATTAGGGATATCATTAGGGACTACCTATTACTATTAGGGATATCATTAGGGACTACCTATTGTTATTAGGGATATCATTAGGGACTACCTATTATTACTAGGGATATCATTAGGGACTACCTATTACTATTAGGGATATCATTAGGGACTACCTATTACTATTAGGGATATCATTAGGGAGTACCTATTACTATTAGGGATATCATTAGGAAGTACCTATTATTATTAGGGATATCATTAGGGACTACCTATTACTATTAGGGATATCATTAGGGACTACCTATTACTATTAGGGATATCATTAGGGACTACCTATTACTATTAGGGATATCATTAGGGACTACCTATTACTATTAGGGATATCATTAGGGACTACCTATTACTATTAGGGATATCATTAGGGACTACCTATTACTATTAGGGATATCATTAGGGACTACCTATTACTATCAGGGATATCATTAGGGACTACCTATTATTATTAGGGATATCATTAGGGACTACCTATTACTATTAGGGATATCATTAGGGACTACCTATTACTATTAGGGATATCATTAGGGACTACCTATTATTATTAGGGATATCATTAGGGACTACCTATTACTATTAGGGATATCTTTAGGGACTACCTATTATTACTAGGGATATCATTAGGGACTATCTATTATTATTAGGGATATCATTAGGGACTACCTATTATTACTAGGGATATCATTAGGGACTACCTATTACTATTAGGGATATCATTACGGACTACCTATTACTATTAGGGATATCATTAGGGAGTACCTATTATTACTAGGGATATCATTAGGGACTACCTATTACTATTAGGGACATCATTAGGGACTACTTATTACTATTAGGGATATCATTAGGGACTACCTATTATTACTAGGGATATCATTAGGGACTACCTATTATTACTAGGGATATCATTAGGGACTACCTATTACTATTAGGGATATCATTAGGGACTACTTATTACTATTAGGGATATCATTAGGGACTACCTATCATTATTAGGGATATCATTAGGGACTACCTATTATTACTAGGGATATCATTAGGGACTACCTATTACTATTAGGGACATCATTAGGGACTACTTATTACTATTAGGGATATCATTAGGGACTACCTATTATTACTAGGGATATCATTAGGGACTACCTATTATTACTAGGGATATCATTAGGGACTACCTATTACTATTAGGGATATCATTAGGGACTACTTATTACTATTAGGGATATCATTAGGGACTACCTATCATTATTAGGGATATCATTAGGAGAAATTATATTTTTTAAAAGTAAAAACCCAAGAGTTAATAAAAACTTTAGTCCTATTTCAATCAGGAGTCTCTTGTCACAAATAGAGGAAATTTTTTTTGAGAGTCAGAGTTATAGAATACTAATCTTAGAGGTATAGTATGCTGAACCACAACCAATACAGATTCCGACCAGAGAAATCCACAGCTGAAGATTTTTTAAGTATGGTTGATGAGGTTTCATTTGCTTTAAAAGAAAGGAGGTATTTTTAATTGTTTTACTGTTAGATTATAGTAAAGCATTTGACACTATTAATCACAAAATTCTGATGAAGCTTGTTCGGGTCTGTCTTGGTTTAGATCTTACTTATCGGATAAAGTTTGTAGAGTTGGAGTGAATGGAATTGTGTTTTGTATAATATTGGAGTACCATAGGGATCTGTTCTAGGACCTTTGTTGTTTATTCTTTACATCGATGATTTGTATAGAACTGCTAATGTTCAATTTGCCGACTGTACTACGGTAATATCAGAGGGTGAGGATTTGTCGGAAGTTAGTGCTGGGATGACTCAATCATTAATAAATGCAATGATCATTTACTGAGTCTAAATAAGCTCTCATTGACTCTGTCTGAATCTTACTACATAATTTTTACACTTGAGTCCGCGTTTATCTGATATTTTACTTAGGGGGACTCCGACAAAGAGTAAGTAATGCTACGTTTCTGAGAGTTGTACTTGATGATTGATAGTCATTTTCTGATCACATTGCTGATATGTCAACATATGTACATGTAGTAAACCACAAACAATAATATTTTCTTACCGATTCTCAAATGACTTACTGCGTATCGGTCAGAGGTGCTAGTGGTCGATTTTTTCAAACTATTGACTAGATCAAATCATCACCATTGCGATACCTATACGCTTTTTTATCCTCTTTATAGGTATCTTTTATTTCTCAATATGTATACGCATCTCACAGATGATTCAGACTCTTATTTTCATAATAGATATCTAGAATTAATTAATTACCTTACTAGATTCAGGAAGCTGGACAATATAAATATACCGATTGTTACTAAATCGATATTTGTCAGTTGAATTTCTCTTACAAATCAGTTGTAGTGTGAAATTCGTTGCCGTTAGATTTAAAACATTACGAAACGTATAAACTGTTCAAACGTGTAGTTAGGAAATATTTCATCCAATAATAGGCTATGTAGGTGTTCATGTTTTGGTTGAAAATGCTCTAGAATAATTACAATATGTCTCTTTTATATATTAATATAGCTTGTTGCTCAACAATAATTTGTTAATTAATAAATAATTTTTTCCCATTTTGAATTGTAACATACAAAATTTACTGTTCTGATTACTCTTGCTAACTCACATTTTTCTAATTTACCCGAATAACTTCTATTAAAGTTACCATAACGCTTTCTTCATATAAATAAATTATCCCTAACTAAAATGTATGTATAAAAAACTCTGCAAGATTAATTAAGTTAACTCAATCATTATTAGTATTAATTACCATGTACGCCCTATTTCCTATACACGCCTTATTTCACATACACGCCCGATTTTTCACGCCCTATTTGCTAAGCATGCCCTATTTGCTATGCACGCCCTATTTTTCACGCCCTATTTGCTATGCACGCCCTATTTTTCACGCCCTATTTGCTATGCACGCCCTATTTTTCACGCCTTATTTGCTATGCACGCCCTATTTTTCACGCCCTATTTGCTATGCGCGCCCTATTTTTCACGCCCTATTTGCTATGCACGCCCTATTTTTTACGCCCTATTTGCTATGCACGCCCTATTTTTCACGCCCTATTTGCTATGCACGCCCTATTTGCTATGCACGCCCTATTTTTCACGCCTTATTTGCTATGCACGCCCTATTTTTCACGCTCTATTTGCTATGCACGCCCTATTTTTCACGCCCTATTTGCTATGCACGCCCTATTTTTCACGCCCTATTTGCTATGCACGCCCTATTTTTCACGCCCTATTTGCTATGCACGCCCTATTTTTCACGCCCTATTTGCTATGCACGCCCTATTTGCTATGCACGCCCTTATTTTTCACGCTCTATTTGCTATGCACGCCCTATTTTTCACGCCCTATTTGCTATGCACACCCTATTTTTCACGCCCTATTTGCTATGCACGCCCTATTTTTCACGCCCTATTTGCTATGCACGCCCTATTTTTCACGCCCTATTTGCTATGCACGCCCTTATTTTTCACGCTCTATTTGCTATGCACGCCCTATTTTTCACGCCCTATTTGCTATGCACGCCCTATTTTTCACGCCCTATTTGCTATGCACGCCCTATTTTTCACGCCCTATTTGCTATTCACGCCCTATTTTTCACGCCCCACACCATCAGTTCACTGGTAGCGCTTCAATTCGAATTTACTCCCAAATTCCATTTTGAAGGATGATATTGGCTCAGTGGGGCCCTTACTCTTTTCAACTCTGTCCGTCCTGTTCTGTTGCTGTAGTTACTATAGATGATAAAAAATAATGAATTGTAGCTATTATAATGCATTGCACACTAGTGGTGAAAAGAAAAGGTTAAGAGATGCAATTTTGATTAATGTAATGTCAGTTTGATATATTAATTTTTACACTAAAATATATGTTACCTCGATAAAAATTCATCATATATTTTATATTACTATATTATATTATTTCAATTAAAATAATCGTATAGCTACTATTAATTAAAATGTCAGAATTAACTAAGATATCTTTTTTCAATTCGTACTTTAAAATAGATTTATCTTAAAATACGATGTATCCCTCTTTTAAAACGATATATCCATCATCGGACACATCCCATTCACACAATACTCCTCACTACTTTCTCCCTTTTAAAATGGTACATCTGAGAGCGCTCTGGAGATAACTGTAAAATAATAAGGCCTTGGTGGGAGCAGTGGAGCAATATATCTGAGATTTGGTAATGACAAGCAAATATGTTTAGGTATGATCAGTAGACACTGAGATATGGTAACACTCTTAAACATCGCGAATGATAACCTGATCAGCCGATACACTTGAGAGCATTGCCTTGATACACTTGGTACAGTGAGGGGTTAAAACAACCACCAATAGTTGTAAATAAAGTGCACAGTGAAGAGTTAAAACAACCACCAATAGTTGTAATTAAAGTGCACAGTGAAGAGTTAAAACAAGCACCAATAGTTGTAAATAAAGTGCACAGTGAAGAGTTAAAACAACCACCAATAGTTGTAAATAAAGTGCACAGTGAAGAGTTAAAACAACCACCAATAGTTGCAAATAAAGTGCACAGTGAAGAGTTAAAACAACCACCAATAGTTGCAAATAAAGTGCACAGTGAAGAGTTAAAACAACCACCAATAGTTGTAAATAAGGTGCACAGTGAAGAGTTAAAACAACGACCAATAGTTGCAAATAAAGTGCACAGTGAAGAGTTAAAACAACCACCAATAGTTGCAAATAAAGTGCACAGTGAAGGGGTAAATCAACTCTGGTTGAAGATAAATACATAAAATATAAATTATTAAATTTATGACAATACATAAATTAATAAGTTAAGTATTTTCTATCATTTCTCACTCACCTATAATGAAGAGAACTAGAAGGCATCTGTTGAGCATTGCTAAGTCAGGTCTTGAACCCCTGCCTCTTGCTGGTGATTGGTGAGACATGCTAAAAGATGGTGAGTGTCTCCAGTGGCTCCTTATACTGTCTCCATTGGAATGGCTCCGTTAAACTGTCTCCATTATAAACAACATTATTGAAATATTGGAAAATATCTTTTTAAAAGTTACGTCTCAATAATTTTTTCTGAAATTAAATTTAAAATGTTAATTGGTATGAACTATAATCTCAATATGAATATTGGGTAAGTTCTTAATTATCGGTTAGTTCCAAATTTTCGGACACTTAAGAAAATATAGATAATAATTATTGTTATTCAATTTTAACTTTTATTTGTATCCATGGTTGGAGATGATCCATGATACATGCAGGTATCATAGATACCAATTAAAAATAAAAGTTAAACAATAGTTATCATGTAATTTTTCCTCACGTGTCCTAAGATGTGGAACGTACCAATAATTCGGAACGTACCCCCGGTCAATGTATTATTGACTCCAAAAAGCCAGTTCTACCTGATACTAAGGTTCTGGTTTTTCTTTTCATGTAGGCTGTAGCTTCTCTAGAACTTTTGTCTCAGGTAGATCTTGCTTGTTTTTTACCCGAGTTCTTCCCATTATCGAGCTTTTATCATAACATCATTCTTCTTCTAAACTGTTTATTTTTCTTTTATGAGCCTCAATTATTTACCCACTTTTATGGCTGATTGATGAACATATTAAATCAATCGCTAAATTATTTGAAGCTAAAAGATATCGAATAAAAGATCAGTCTTGAGGGATGAATTTACATAGAATACCATTAAAATCTGAAAAGCTAATATAATAAAGTTCTGAGTTATCGAACAGTTTCACATTTTCGAGCATATAAGAAACATTTAAATGGTACTTAATATTTTTATTTTATTTGTTAATTAATAATTATGATATACTTTCTTTTTACATAATGTTGAACCGTCCCATTTTTTTAAACTCACCTTTTCAGAAGAAATATATAATTTATATTTTGTAATCAATAGTAAAATTACTTTCATTTAATTTATCTAATTTATCCATGAGAAATTATAATATTTTTAAATATCATTAATATTTTACATTTTTCAGATATTCTATGTTACATATCAGTAATGAAAATCGATGAAACTATTATTAAAAAGACCTTATAATTACTTAATTCAACCAATAACAATATTATTTAAATCAATATCATTGGTAAAACTTTGGATTATTTTACTTTTACGAAAAAAGTTAAACCATAGAAGTAAATAAAGAAAAATTCTTACTGTAAAAGTAAATAAATTTCTTTTGGAACGTAAAAGTAAAATTATTTAATTTTTTTATCAATATTCAGTGCAGATATACACTATATTTCCCTGTAAAATATTCAGCAAATTTCATTTTAAACTATTCAGCAAGAGTCAATGTTCGGTGGAAGTGAATTGTGTTTGTTGTAGTTCGTTCACACGAGTACATTTGTTGGTGCCAATAGTCTGGTGGCTGACGACTCCCACACCTGTCAGTTTCTGCCGTTAGAGTCCGGTGTATCTGTCAGTCTGGCAGTTTGTTATACAGCCACCAGGGGAAATTAGCACTGAGGTAATGCAGGGGGAGAGAGGGGGGACCAGGTGGGGGGGGGGGGGGTGAGTAGTGGGGAGCTAAATAAGTTTGAAATTTAAATTTTCGAATATAAAAATATTATAATAATATTACAGTAACACTAATAATACAGTTATATTATTTTTATATCATATTACAGTTATATTAATATTATAATATATTACATTTATATCAACACTCATGTTATAATTGAAATATAAAGTTCTAACCCAACTAAAAATTTATGGTGTATTCAGAGAATATTATAATTTCATCCTTCCCCACTTTTGCATTTCCTTTGGGGTTTTTTTTTTAATCAAATAAGACAAAAGCATACAATCTTCACTAGTGATGCTGTTTTTCTTAGCGAACATTTCTTATTTTCCTTCATATGTCTATAACCAAATCAAGAAAAATAGGCACCTATGCACAACATATCCCCTCCCCTCTCCCCCTCAATATTCTCCATGCAATATCTTTTCCATGTTTTAGGAAAGGTGTAATTTAGTAAGTCAAAACATGTAACACTAGGGAAATTTGCTCAGCATCTTGAACACTCTTCACACTATTTCTATTTCACAATGGCAACCTATCAAACTCTGCCTCTTGTAACTAAAGAAAAAAAACTTCAAAATATCCTGCAGTTGACATGAAATTGAAACAAATTTGAAATTTCTCGTTTTGCTTACAAAAATTCACTTTTTAAGATGAATGCATTTTATATATTTTCTATTATTTTCTAACGCTAGCACCAAAGAAATATCGACCCATAGCGATATATTGTTAATTGTTTTTATATCTATTTTAAGATTGAATTCATCCTATTTCTTTTAAATTCATTATATACAATATTGAGTTTTTCCTACTCACTGTATACAGTCACTACCTACAGTGTCTATCTACAGTATACAGTGTTATCTCTGTATTCTTTACAGTCTGTAGCTACATAAGCTTAGCAATTTCTATATAGTTATACAGGTTTTCACTATACATTCAAATTTCAGGAGCAATAAACAGTCTCTCTTTACAATATACAGTTTCTATACAGTTTTCCCTATACTATGTACACTGTAGATGCAAATTTTAGCAACAGCATACAGTTCCCAGATACAAAATATAGTTACAAAAACAGTTTTCAGCTACAAAACACAGTTTCTATACATTTCTTCCCAAGCTATACTGTAAATTCAAATTCAAACATTATACAGTCTCTCTCTACAGTCATCAGCTGTCATCGATTCCAGCTGTCTGTCTGTCTGTCTGTCTGTCCAATGCCTCGTTACAATATATTGCTAAGTTACTTTGAATCCTTTTACGCGATTGGCTTCGTCTTAGAGTTGTTACGATTGTTATACACTGGTCTTATCTCTGCTGTTATGTCTGTCTCACTGTTATGTTTGTTATGCACTGGCCTCATCATCACCCTAAATTGTTATGGTGATCTCAATACCACGATGTCACGTGCTTCAGCGGATAAACATGCAATGATTAGCAATACTGAAACTGAGAGAAAATCTTGAAATAAGTTAGTGCATGTTAAAAATCTTGAAAGAAGTTAAGTTAAATCATGTTGAAATTCTTTAGAACATGTTGGAACAAGGTGTAACATTTTGGAATATGTTGGAACAAGTTGAAACACGTTTGTACTTTTATTAAATGAATACTAAAAATTCATATTTTATGAATTCATTGAAGGACTATATGCAGTATTTATTTCAAAAAAAGAATAACTTTTTAAAAGAAAAACTACAGAAAAAATAAACAAATATTATTACACAAAACTGCATGAAGCATTCATACATATTGCAGTGAAGGATTGAAATGAAATAGAAATAAGATTTACAAAAACTGCGGTACGTGTGTCCCTGTTTTTATCCCGTAAATTTAGCTCCAATTGCAGCCACAGCGACACCTGGCGGTACTAATTAGACTAAACGTAACGCCATCTAGTGTCGGATCTTAGATCTATCAGTGCATCCTCTCACGCTACATTAAATAACCTCACGACTTACGTGACTGAGACCCGTAGAGAAACTTACGGCAAATTGGTACACCTGATTGGGGAAAGGGGATGGGATTGGCAAGCCTGAGCACTGTAAAGTCTAAATAAATGGAGCTTTGTGTAACGTTCTTTCTTATTCATTGTTTCAATTCCGTGACCTTTTAAACCCCAGAACAGTTATGGCAGATGCGGTGGTATAAAGGAACACTCCGCTGTTAGCTCACCGGGGATATAAAAAGATTTGGTTAATGAGATTTAATTGATGATTAGGTGAATAAAAATATGATTAATTAATTTGGTAATGGGTTTAACGTCTTTTTAGCAACCAAAAGTCATATCGCTGTCGTCAAAAGGAAATTAAATACAAAGAACCTAGAAAAAACAGTCAGGAAGGAAAGTGGCTCCATGAACAAAGTCACCTACCACCATCAGTGACAATGCTCATGGATGCAGAAAAGCTACTCCGTGAATGTAGTCACTTAATTACAATGAAATGTGACGAAAATGAACACAAGCACCGGTGGCTGCACATACGGATAGAAGAGGAAAATGAAGAGGTGATAAAAAATGAAGCCTACGAGCCTACCTAACACAAAATCTAAGACCTCGTAGTTGAAGAGCATAACCCTAACGCTAGCCTCTAAAACTGTAAAAAAAAATGATAAACATGGTAGCGATGAAAAAGACAATTCTTAAACCAAATTACAACAGTTTGGGGCCCAATGGAAGCTACCCCCTTCTCTTCCATTCCCCACAGACATCTTACGGATAGACACCTGGGGGCAAAGAAATTGTATAAACTTTCCCATATATATAATGATCAAATAATTTAATATCCGATTGTTAAGAAATTTTGTCCATTGTCGCCAAGTCAAAACAAATAATATCAGGCAGCTAGAGACAAAAAAATATTATACAGTAATTTATTTTCGAAAAAGTGAACCATATACAGCGATGTGACCTTTACTTCAAAAATAAAATATGCAATGCAATAGAAGTACTATCCATTTCTAAATCTTTTATAAAGAACTGCATCAGTGATAATAATTAGAAGTGTAGCACATAATTACTAGTTATCGCATTTTCGATTGAATAAGAAAAAATATAGATCAACTTTTATTTCAATTGGTATTTATGATACCTACTGGTATCATGGATATCTTGACGGTATCATGGCTACGAATTAAAAGTTAATATTTTTTTTCTTATATGATCGCAAATATGGAACCGTGCAATAGCTAGTAAGTTACCCTAGCTAGCATATAATAAGACAAAGAAGAGTAGGCACATAGTGTGCTATCTGCAAGGCTATCTACCATATCTAGCTGGTAGTGCGCTATCTATTGAACATCTTAGAGGTACTCACAAATCTTACCATAAACATTCCTAAGGAAATATTTGTGCTGATTTTTTAGGATATTGACTAGGTTTTTATTTAGTAAACTTGGGTGAGTTAAATATTTCTCAGTTGGAATTAGTTTGGGTAGTATTGAACAATTTTTCTTAGTTGATATTAGTATTAGTTTGGGTTAATAAATGGTTATTTATTAGATTATTTACCAATAAGTTAAATAGATCTCAATTAAAATTATTGATATTAGTTTGGGTAATATTGAACATTTAATCAATAGAATATTCAAGAGTGATTTAAATATTATTAATATTAGTATAGGTAATATTGAGTCTTAAATTAATTGATTAATTAACAGTATATAAGTTCACTATTTCTCAGTTACAATTACTAATATTAATTTTGATAGAATTTAGCCTATTTTTTATAGTTATTTTGACCATCTGGAGGTGACACTATTCCAGTTATTGCAAACTGGCCTATACCTATCAGAGCATTAAATTACAACTTATAGACCTTATCATAGCAAAAAAATTGAATGAAATTTCTTATTGAAGGTTCTTATAATTAATTTTATACAATCAATTTCCATAGGCTTAACCCATTTTTTAAATTTTAGAATGTGTATCAGGTCATGAGGATCTCTAGGAGGCCACGCTCTGCTGAAACCCTTTAGTGCCCCTTGTGCCAAAATAGCGTGGCTTTTTAACCTCATCAGGAGGGAAGAGGTTAAAGCATCTGTAGTGCACTGCCTGCAGCAAAATACTATGCACTGGTACCATGCACTGGAGTACAGTGCACTGGATAGACTAGTGCATTTATGCATTCAAATTATTCTGTTTGACATTGCACTACTTTAGATACAAAATGGAGAAAATTAAAAATATGCACGTGGAGAAAAGGTTCATTTTTATTCACATGTTACATTAAAATAAATAAAAGTACCTACAAATCATTTTAGAAAAAATAAAATACACAAAATACATTTATTTTATTTGTACACCGAATGTTTATATTTTATTTTGTACATAAAATTTATATATTATTAAAAAATAGATTCGTATGTATTGAGAAACCTATTAAACACACGTGAATTTAAATCAACTGATTCTCTGTAAGAACAATTAGTATTTTAAAAATCATTTCGATATATGTTATTTTTAACATTAATTCAATTATTAACCTTTTATTACAACATTAGCAAACAATACCAACCATATCACAATGAACAGCACTGAAATAGTCTTGACATTTATTGGTACGTATCTCATCTCCATACTGAACCCTCTGTGAAAAAGTATACCCATCTACCTCACAATAACCTAGTGTAAGAAAAGTACACTAAAAAGCTGTAGACAGGTAAGTACCACGTACAGTAATTACCTAAAACAAAAAATAACGACACAGGTGAAACAAATAACTATAGTACTAGTGGTAAAAATGTTTTGGTGTATAGGTTATAGAATTAATTAGGGTAAGTTACGAATTATCGGTCAGTTACGAATTGTCGGTCATATAAGAAAAACAATATAAAAATTGTTATTATTACACAGTGCTATCTAATACTTCTGCAAACCCGGGTTTGCAGAAGTATTAGATAGCACTGTGTAATAATAACAATTTTTATATTGTTTTTTCTTATATGTCCGAAGATGTAGTACTGACCGATAATTCGGACCTTACCCATTCACTAATAATTTTAATTTTTATATTTAATGAAATTATTTCATGGGTAATTTTAAGCAAGAGGGTAAGTTCCGAGTAATTGACCGCTTCCACATTATCGCTCATATAAAAATAACGAGTTAAAATGTTTAAGTATTCATCATTTTCTCTATATGACCGAAAATGTGAGAGCGTTCGATAACTCAGAACTTACCCGAATATGCATAGAGAGCAAGTCAAACATATCTGCATAATTACAAACAATATAAATTATAATATTTGTTAATTGTTATGACTTTTAAAAGGAATATTTATATTATATGTATAATATATAATTATACTATTTGAATATTATTTATATATATTATTTATATATTACTTGTATATATTATAGTTATATTATATATATTTATATTAAATTTTCATCAGGTGATGATAGCGAAAAAAGTGTTCAAGGTACAAGACTCATATATCACTGTATAGTAGCTACCAAACACTAGTATGGTATGTGCTGGTCTAGTAGGCTGACTATACACACTAGTCATAGTGGTATCAAACTGTAAGCTCATGTGACGTCACCAAAACAACATAGTAGTTTGAAAACTGAAGAATTCTATCACTTATTTACTGATAATAACTAATAACTATTTTTTATATACTAATTACTAATAACCTAATGAGTTAGTACAGCTTTACTCACTTTAATTACATTAATTCATATTTTCAAATAAAGGTAAATGATGACGTCACGCCCACCAAACACCTCCATTGTCACTACCAGTCCAGAGTACCATCAGCTACAGAACTACCCACTGTAGGTGACTGTACATGTAAATAATTCATGAGTACGGTAGTTAACGAAGGTAGTCTTTTGTATGGTTTCTTCATCATTATATCGAAACCAAGTTGCGAATGTTCTTTTTTAATGTTTCCACTAACCAGTTATGTGTGTGGATGTTCACTCGAATGTTTAGGGCAATTTAAGAGATGATATATAGAGAAGGATTTAGCGTCCATGAATAGAGATGAACGTTAGGCTTCGAGAAGACAGACACATATAATGTGCAATAATGGCGTAGGGAGGGGAAAACGTGTGCTTTTCCCCTAGAATTTATCAGGAAACGTTTGTGGTCTTATAACAATGTACCACAATAAATAAATTTTCCTGTATAATATATAAAAAAAGATTTTCAAAAATATATATATTTTTGAAAATATAAATAGTTCAACCCTGTGAATAAATCCCTACGTATAACATTTAGCACTTATTTAAAACATGAGTGTATACCATGTATACTTTTGGTAAATGGGTGCCATATGTATTACATGTAGTCTTTATAAAGAAATATGGTGAATTATGTTGGTTAACATATGTTATAACTTATAAGCATTTTATTTGACATATAGCTATGTGTTACATTGCATATGGTAAACACCTGTTATAAATATGGTAATTAACATGTGGATATAATGTGGTCCATTAAACATGTGTACAATCTCTATTTTTGATATGGTTTTTATGATATGGTTCCGAAATGGAAAAATTACATATTAGTTATGTACCGTTTTGATTCTTAGATTGATTTAATGTGCATGTCGTATATTTATACTGTACTGTCATACTATAAACATTATTCTTTGAGAGAAAAAATGTGTATATAATATTGAATTGTTTATTTAAAATTAATTAAACCTATACACACCTAATATACACATTATTTACACCTAATATACACATTATTTACACCTAATACACACATTATTTACACCTAATATACACATAATTTACACCTAATATACACATAATTTACACCTAATATACACATAATTTACACCTAATATACACATAATTTACACCTAATATACACATAATTTACACCTAATATACACATAATTTACACCTAATATACACATAATTTACACCTAATATACACATAATTTACACCTAATATACACATAATTTACACCTAATATACACATAATTTACACCTAATATACACATTATTTACACCTAATATACACATTATTTACACCTAATATACACATAATTTACACCTAATATACACATAATTTACACCTAATATACACATAATTTACACCTAATATACACATAATTTACACCTAATATACACATAATTTACACCTAATATACAAATTATTTACACCTAATATACAAATTATTTACACCTAATATACAAATTATTTACACCTAATACACACATTATTTACACCTAATATACACATTATTTACACCTAATACACACATAATTTACACCTAATATACACATAATTTACACACCTAATATACACATAATTTACACACCTAATATACACATAATTTACACCTAATATACACATAATTTACACCTAATATACACATAATTTACACCTAATATACACATAATTTACACCTAATATACACATAATTTACACCTAATATACACATTATTTACACCTAATATACACATTATTTACACCTAATATACAAATTATTTACACCTAATATACACATTATTTACACCTAATATACACACTATATGTTATCACATACATAGAGTATGGCTGCACCTATAAATGCCTTTATTAGCTCTGATATCAATATAGCAAAGTAAGTCACTCCATTGAGAGGTAATTAAGTCATCGACACAAATGTGCAAGTCATCTTAAAAGAAGTTATTCTTATACTTATTCTTTTTATCTATTGCTTGTTCTCGTCATTCAGTATAACTATTATATTATATGACAGTTACATTTGCATTAGGATGTATAATAATCTAATTCTAATGGTCTATTCCTGAAGAATTATTTAAAAAAACACTATAGAAGGAATCCTTCTTTTAATTTATCGAAATAAATCATTGACTAAAAATATTTTCTAAAAATGTTTGACTGCATTCTTATAATTATATAAATAGATAAAACATGTTTAAACATGCATAAAGTATACAGTACATGTTCAGAAACATTTTAACATGCATAATGTGTAGTTTTTTATTTTTTTCGTCTCCACCATCAAGATAATCAGTAGAAGTTATAGGTGTAATAATTAAACAGATAGCAGGACATGAACAGGTATGACAGAATTAATTAAGACTCGTGAGAAAGAAAAATAACATAAAATAATAGACAAACATTGAACAGGTTGTTGTAGCTAACAAAAATAACAGTAATAATCTAAACCAACATAAAAAAAAACAGTAAGGTTACAACTATAATTAATTCAAAAACAAATATTAAAACAGATCTATCTGTTTATATTTTCGAAATATGTAATATCTTTTAATGTATATATAGCATCATATTCAGGATTCAAACCTATATCTTGATTATTTTTTATATATATTTTATAGTGATCCAAAATTATTAATTAATTTCTAAATATCGATTATTGTAAAAACTAGTAAGTGTAATACGAACACCTAATTAATACTAGGAAATTGATTTGAGTGATCAATTAACAAATAAATAAGTCATCTTTAATATATCTTACTAGTGTATGCGTGCTGTCAAAAATGACTGATGGTAGAACTTATAAGTAATAATAATTGAAGGTCCTTTCCACTCTTTTTTTTTTCTCTATTCATTAGAACTAAGGTTACTGGTTACAAAACTGCAAACAATTTCAAATTTGGTTTTATATTTATATCATATGTAATTTCTAATTTTTTCTGTTCTTCTTCTACCCTCTGAATTTAAAGCAAAGAAAAAGTTCGAATGTCCGATAGGCTAACTAGATCCGACAAATTCAAAACAATAACAAAGCTGATTCCAAGACAATGGATCCATATAAAGAATCCAAGTACCTAATTAAGTATTTCTTACTAATAGTTTTCATATATTATAACATTTCTCCGATCTAGAGAACTGGTAATTTTAAAACAATTTGTATTTGAATAGGTATGTACATACGAGAGATACCTACTAAGTATTCGATCTTTTTCTTCTGATGAATCTTAGAAAGAGTGAAAGCTCAAAATGAATATTTCTTTTATAATTAATTGTGAACAGAATACTTGATCGATTTCTTTTCTGCTTACTGTGATATTTTATATAACCTTATCTCTACAAATTTTAAGCAATTCCAGATTTTTTTAATTTAGAGTGGAGAGGACCTTTAACCCTTGCCCCGATTTTACTCCACTATTTTCAACTGAGAAAAATAAGAATTTAATTTAGTTACCCGAAATCATTTATTGAACTGATATCAGAATAATTTCTTATCAATGTCACCAGCTGCCTGTCAAGCGTATTATGATTTTTAGTGTGACGGACAGACAGAAGGCGCACTTATTATAGTAAAGACTATGTCACGCAGGGTCACATTACCCCCTCCCCCCCCCCCTCTCTCTTATTAAGTATGATGTGTTATCCTTTACCTTCTGTTTACGAGGCAAACTTTTGAAGGCTTTAAATGACATTAGCCCAAACAAGTTAATTGCCCTAATGAAGTCCCCACCATGAAATGTGATATCTAGGGTCTTTTTGGGCTGTCTGCGCCACCCGATGCTCTTCTGTCTCTCACCCTGCGCAAAGGATGACAAAAACGTGAAGAGTTGCGCAGGTGGTTCAAAATGTAACTTGTAAAACTGAACGTACTTAAAGAGAAAGTTATGGTGGGGTCATAGAAGATTAAGAGGGGAAATTTCCCCACAATAAATGTCCGCCAGGGCAGGAAATTAAGAGAGGACCTCACAGTTAATCTTCTATGGCCCCACCATACCTTTCTGAGTATAAGATACCTGGTGTTGTTTGATACATCATAATTACCATATTTTCAGGAGAATTTTTAATATCAAAGGAACAAAAAAATAGATCCTATATAGTATATAGTATATATATATAGTATATATATAAATGTCATATGTTGTACAAGTACTTTCTATAGCTATATAGTATATACTATATAGTATATACTATATAGCTATAGAAAGTACTTATACAAACATTTAGTCATGAAATTATTGCTTAGTCCATGTTTTACACTGCTTGTTCCTGATGATGAATAGACATCTTAAATTAATATTCGAAAGTTCTAATCTATCCTAATAATACCCATAGTGTGTACATTTTTTATTTGTTTATTTGGTGTCCGCTTTTACAGGACGGGTATTAAACATGAAGAATGTAACTATGATACGCACGGGAATATATTGACTTGATATTTAAATTACCTGTTCTTTTCCAATTTTCCAATGTATTTTATCTATAAAATAAATAAGACTATGTAGAAAATTTAATTTTGATTTAATGCATTAAAAGTAACCTAATGACGGATAATAAATTGGTATTGAGGATGACCCGTTATTTTTAACGGGAAAGTACACTAGTATTTAATAACCCTCTGAATATTTGCAAATACATTATAACCACCTTTCTACATTATAGTAATTACCTTTCTATTAGTTTCATAAGGTATATTCAATAGAGCTAATGGTGAATTAATATTACAAGACAGTCTATGAAGAGGTGAGTCTCTCTCAGAAGAAGGTACAGCTAAACAAACACGAACACACTTTATTTATGAGTGTCTATTCATTAGGAGATGTATTTAGCGGTGCTATCCTTTGTACATGTAGTACTCTTAACTAACTATGTAGATAAAAAAATATATATAATTACATTTTTTACCTGTTTTTCTTACCTACAACTCGAAATAAAAAAATATTATCAAGTCATGTTTTCTATTAATTATATTTTAGTTTAATTTTCAATAGTTTATTAAATTTATTTTAAAAATTGTACTGAGCTAATCAACATTTTAATAAAAAAAATTGTTGTTTTGATCTTAGAAAAAGATGTTATTGTTATTGATATATTTTAATTAGTGACTTTAAAGAGTGTAGAACTGAGAAGCCTTATAAGTGATATCAACTGAATGAGTGAGGAACGTGATAGAAACGTGATAGAAGATATTGTTAAGTGATAGTGATAATAGATAGTGTTAAGTGATAGTGATAATAGATAGTGCTAAGTGATAGTGATAATAGATAGTGTTAAGTGATAGTGATAATAGATAGTCTTAACATGCATTTATCCATACAAAATTCAATTCCACCGTACACTATTTACTCAAAACAACTAAATATATTAAATTCCTATCAAATAATTGCGATGATTTAATAAGAGGTGCAATGTTATTCCCCATCAATTAATCACGGGGCAATCAACTTAACCGTTGGGGGGCTGTGGTACAGGCGGGCCCCGAACCAATGAACTGGTCAGAAGGGCGTGAACCCATAGGCTTTATACAGTTATTTCCATATCACTTATTATAAAACTATTGCAGAAAGTAATGATCAAACACATGGAAAACTGATATAAAATGTATATTTTGAAAGGGTGCATATGTTCTTCGCTATTTAACGGTAAATTGTGTGGAATATAAATATAATACATATATTTTCATGTCTTTAAATATAATTATTATAGGGAAAATAGATATTTGATTTTGATATTTTAAATATGAATTGGAAAGACGAATATAAATATTCTCAAAATGATACTGGAAAATTTGAACTTTTATTTATGATTTTATTTTTTGAGTAAAAATGAGTGAATTTGAGGCTTTTCCAGGTATGCAGGAATATATATTGTGCGATAATGTCCCAATATTATTACAAACTAGCCCTAATATTGTCGCAACATTGTCCCAATATTGGGACAATAGCAAAGTTTATATATCAAGTTAAATGTTTTGAGTAGAATTAATCGAAAATTAGCTATTTTTAAGCGAGGAAAATTAGAAATAAAATTGAATGGAAATAAAATAAAAGAAAGACAAGATAACAAACTTGTTCATTTTAAGCCATTTGATGAGAGTGACTGAGTCTTTATTATGTTAGGTGGAGGGTGAACAAGAGAGTGACTGTGTAGCTTTCATGTCAGTGAAATAGAGATATTAGCATAATTTACCTAGCGACTAACGAACTAGGGACACACCTAACTATAAAACTTACAGCTATGGGAGTAAACGCAAAGTACGCTTTTCGAAAGTAGCCAGTGTGTGATTTAGAATATGGAGGGTGTATTCCTAGTTACCGGATGGTATTGCATTTTCGATCAACATATTTCAATCAGTATCCATGATACCTGCATGTAATTGTACCATGGATACCAATTAAAATAACTGTTCATTTTAATTGGTACCTATGATAAGCTGTATGTATCATGGATACCAATTAAAAATAACTCGTTAGTTTAATTGGTATCCATGACACAAACATGTATCATGGATACCAATTAAAATAACGAGTTAGAATATTTTTATATGATTATTAAGGAAAAAATTCTTACCACTAACGTCAAAATGAATACAAGGGACTTTGAAGAAACAGTAAGGATGGAAAATGGCTCAGAGTTCAGTAACTATAATTTATCAATTATAGAGATATAAGCAGGATGCTTTTGAATTAAATAATGTGATTTTGAATAAGTGAACTTTGTGTTAAAATGAATACAGATAAATAATTAACTAATACTTACTAATACAAATAAACTAATATACTGCTAATAATAAACTAATACTAACTAATACAGAAGGTAACAGGGTAAAGAAGAAGAATGATAATAACACAAAAAGTAACTAAAGAAGAATAAGAAAGATAGTACAAATAATAACAGGCTAAAGTAGAATTATGCTTATCATGCATGCAAATATTAGGCTTTAAAATATATTCTAAAGTTGACATACATCAAGTTTTTTCCTTACTATGTCTATCTGAATTACCAGAGAATTTGCATACAATGCAATTTACATACCTTCATATATTTCACACTTGAAATTATACAGCATGTACTTACTACTATAGGGTATGTTCTGAGTTATCGGACAGTTCCACTTTTTCGATAATATATAGAATTTTTTTTAATATTTGATTCCTATTTAAATTAGTATCCATGATACCCGCAGGTATCACGGATACCATGCAATCAAAATAAAAGTATAGTCCTAAAAAAAACATAATGATAAATGAATATTTTTTATATTATTTATATTTTATTTTACTTAAAAATACTAGATTTTTATATACTTAAAATTTAGTATAGTTTCAAAGAGTTACTTTATTAATTGCAATGTACTTTAGTATTTTCAAAGTACTTTATTAAGGAGTTCAGTACTTTGCGTATATCATTGGGCCTTTGCCAGAATGTACAAAGATGTGTAAAAATAACCTATAGGAATAGAGCAGTTAGTAAATATGAGACACATGTGTGTGTAACAACACAATAGAGTATCTGATCAGACCCTATGAAGGTTAAAACAATAAAGAAACGTAAGAACAACACACATAACAAAATAAATAAAATCATCCTACTTCAATGTAAAGAAAAATGTAATTTTAATAGTTAGTATGAATTTAATTTTCTAAAAATATCACAATGTGATTAATAAAAAGTATATTATTTTTCTACCTAATTCAAACAGGTGATTAAGTGATAAATAAATGCAGTTTTCTCTACCGTAGGTAATATTACTGGCCACGTGCGTTCACAAAGTCGGGAGTTAAAATCTCCAAAAATGTACACTTACGAATTGTCGCCATCAACCATGTCGTTATTATTTATTAACTTACAACAAATAATAAGAGTTGAAATTTAACTCCTGAATTGTACATCAAGTTCATTGTTTTTAACCGTTCATTGAGTTCCGAAGTTATAGCCCGCGAGTGTGATCGTCTCGAGCAGCAGCACCGCACACCCTCACTCAAAGACTGCTGTGACCCGACTGACTGTAGGAACCAATCAGAACTCACCTGACCTCTGCCTCGGCCACTCCCACCCCGACACCAACTTTTCCACCTTCCTATCCTCTAATGACGGTAATGAAGGTGTAATTTCATAATATCACTTCAGACACCTAGAAAAATGGCAGATTTTCAAGAGAGTTTCAATACTGTAGCCACTTCAACACGTATGCTGATTTAACCTGTTGTTGGTTCATCAACTCATTACGGACAGTGAAAAATATATACATGTTGATTTCTTCATTCTTTACTAATTTAAAATAATAATTATTTGTAATGCTTGTAGATATTTTAAAATTGGTCTTGGTAAACGATGACAAATTGATTAGATTTGAAAATAATAGAAAACTGTGATTTGAGAAATTAGTATCATGCAGTGACTCTTTTGTATGATAGTACATCATCACAGTGACTCTTTTATCTGATAGTACAACATCACAGTGACTCTTTTCTCTGATAGTACATCATCACAGTGACTCTTTTCTCTGATAGTACATCATCACAGTGACTCTTTTGTATGATAGTACATCATCACAGTGACTCTTTTATCTGATAGTACATCATCACAGTGACTCTTTTCTCTGATAGTACATCATCACAGAGACTCTTTTCTCTGATAGTACATCATCACAGTGACTCTTTTCTCTGATAGTACATCATCACAGTGACTCTTTTCTCTGATAGTACATCATCACAGTGACTCTTTTCTCTGATAGTACATCATCACAGTGACTCTTTTGTATGATAGTACATCATCACAGTGACTCTTTTCTCTGGTAGTACATCATCACAGTGACTCTTTTATCTGATAGTACATCATCACAGTGACTCTTTTCTCTGATAGTACATCATCACAGAGACTCTTTTCTCTGATAGTACATCATCACAGTGACTCTTTTCTCTGATAGTACATCATCACAGTGACTCTTTTCTCTGATAGTACATCATCACAGTGACTCTTTTGTATGATAGTACATCATCACAGTGACTCTTTTATCTGATAGTACATCATCACAGTGACTCTTTTCTCTGATAGTACATCATCACAGTGACTCTTTTCTCTGATAGTACATCATCACAGTGACTCTTTTGTATGATAGTACATCATCACAGTGACTCTTTTCTCTGGTAGTACATCATCACAGTGACTCTTTTATTTGATAGTACATCATCACAGTGACTCTTTTCTCTGATAGTACATCATCACAGAGACTCTTTTCTCTGATAGTACATCATCACAGTGACTCTTTTCTCTGATAGTACATCATCACAGTGACTCTTTTGTATGATAGTACATCATCACAGTGACTCTTTTCTCTGGTAGTACATCATCACAGTGACTCTTTTATCTGATAGTACATCATCACAGTGACTCTTTTCTCTGATAGTACATCATCACAGTGACTCTTTTCTCTGATAGTACATCATCACAGTGACTCTTTTGTATGATAGTACATCATCACAGTGACTCTTTTCTCTGGTAGTACATCATCACAGTGACTCTTTTATCTGATAGTACATCATCACAGTGACTCTTTTCTCTGATAGTACATCATCACAGAGACTCTTTTCTCTGATAGTACATCATCACAGTGACTCTTTTATCTGATAGTACATCATCACAGTGACTCTTTTCTCTGATAGTACATCATCACAGTGACTCTTTTGTATGATAGTACATCATCACAGTGACTCTTTTATCTGATAGTACATCATCACAGTGACTCTTTTCTCTGATAGTACATCATCACAGTGACTCTTTTCTCTGGTAGTACATCATCACAGTGACTCTTTTCTCTGATAGTACATCATCACAGTGACTCTTTTCTCTGATAGTACATCATAACAGTGACTCTTTTGTATGATAGTACATCATCACAGTGACTCTTTTCTCTGATAGTACATCATCACAGTGACTCTTTTCTCTGATAGTACATCATCACAGTGACTCTTTTGTATGATAGTACATCATCACAGTGACTCTTTTATCTGATAGTACATCATCACAGTGACTCTTTTCTCTGATAGTACATCATCACAGAGACTCTTTTCTCTGATAGTACATCATCACAGTGACTCTTTTATCTGATAGTACATCATCACAGTGACTCTTTTCTCTGATAGTACATCATCACAGTGACTCTTTTGTATGATAGTACATCATCACAGTGACTCTTTTATCTGATAGTACATCATCACAGTGACTCTTTTCTCTGATAGTACATCATCACAGTGACTCTTTTCTCTGGTAGTACATCATCACAGTGACTCTTTTCTCTGATAGTACATCATCACAGTGACTCTTTTCTCTGATAGTACATCATAACAGTGACTCTTTTCTCTGATAGTACATCATCACAGTGACTCTTTTCTCTGATAGTACATCATCACAGTAACTCTTTTATCTGATAGTACATCATCACAGTGACTCTATTCTCTGATAGTACATCATCACAGTGACTCTTTTCTCTGGTAGTACATCATCACAGTGACTCTATTCTCTGGTAGTACATCATCACAGTGACTCTTTTATCTGATAGTACATCATCACAGTGACTCTTTTCTCTGATAGTACATCATCACAGTAACTCTTTTATCTGATAGTACATCATCACAGTGACTCTATTCTCTGATAGTACATCATCACAGTGACTCTTTTCTCTGGTAGTACATCATCACAGTGACTCTTTTCTCTGATAGTACATCATCACAGTGACTCTTTTATCTGATAGTACATCATCACAGTGACTCTTTTCTCTGATAGTACATCATCAAAGTAACTCTTTTATCTGATAGTACATCATCACAGTGACTCTATTCTCTGATAGTACATCATCACAGTGACTCTTTTTTCTGGTAGTACATCATCACAGTGACTCTTTTCTCTGATAGTACATCATCACAGTGACTCTTTTCTCTGATAGTACATCATCACAGTGACTCTTTTCTCTGGTAGTACATCATCACAGTGACTCTTTTCTCTGATAGTACATCATCACAGTGACTCTTTTCTCTGATAGTACATCATCACAGTGACTCTTTTCTCTGATAGTACATCATCACAGTGACACTTCTCTCTGATAGTACATCATCACAGTGACTCTTTTCTCTGATAGTACATCATTACAGTAACTCTTTTCTCTGATAGTAAATCATCACAGTGACTATTTTCTCTGATAGTACATCATCACAGTGACTCTTTTCTCTGATAGAACATCATCACAGTGACTCTTTTCTCTGATAGTACATCATCACAGTGACTCCTTTCTCTGATAGTACATCATCACAGTGACTCTTTTCTCTGATAGTACATCATCACAGTGACTCCTTTCTCTGATAGTACATCATCACAGTGACTCTTTTCTCTGATAGTACATCATCACAGTGACTCTTTTCTCTGATAGTACATCATCACAGTGACTCTTTTCTCTGATAGTACATCATCACAGTGACTCTTTTCTCTGATAGTACATCATCACAGTGACTCTTTTACCTAGAAATAATTTAAAGGTCACCTCCACTCTATTTTTTTTCTATTCATTAGAACGAAAGTTACTGTTTATAATAAAACTGCAAACCATTTCAAATTTGGTTCTATATTTTAATTATTATTTACATTTTAAGATTTGTTTCCGTTCTTCTTCTACCCTCTGATTTTCTAGCAAAGAAAAAGTCCAATTATCCGATAGGCTAACTAGATCCGACAAATTCCAAACAATAACAAAGCTGATTCCAAGATAATGGATCCATATAAAGAATCCAAGTACCTAATTAAGTATTTCTTACTAATAGTTTTTATATACCTGAACATTTTTCCGATCTAGAGAAGTGATAATTTTAATACACTTTGTATTTAAATTGGTATGTAAATACGAGACATACCTACTAAGTATTCGAACTTTTTCTTATAATGAATCTTAGAAAGAGTGAAAGTTAAATATGTATATTTTTTATTCAGTTAATTGTGAACAGAATACTTTATTGATTTCTTTTCTGTTAACTGTTATATTACTTTATCTCTACAAATTTAAAGTAATTTCATTTTTTTTAATTTAGAGTGAATAGGACCTTTAAAATTAAAAAAAAAAAGCGCAACACATTTCCAATTCTCTGTTTTTTTTTACTTAAAAATTAACAGAATCGGATAGATCGATACACTTGTATCTTTTATTTTATAAAGACTTTAATAATTTTCCCATTGAAAAATAATATAGTATTATTATTAGTAGCTAATAGCTACTCACATTAACATTATTCTTCCAATCACACTTATCACTTTTCTTTTATTATAATAATAGCATGGTAATTATTAGCATGGCTTTATAAGGACACTCAGCTGTATAAATTACTTCAATATTTTCCCATTCGAAAGGTCACCTCCATCTCCATTAGAAATTGAATTCGTTAATGAATATCGGAATGCAATTAATGAATGAACTTTGAATGGTGGAATGGAATAAATGAATGAATAGAGAACGAGTTACATAATTGTATAAATTAAATAATGTTTTTAGTAAATACACTAACATATAGAATATTTACATGTTTTAAAAAAAATATCCAATACAAATATGCATTATTAATATCTAAAACAATATATTTCAATATACATATCTAAAATCTGGATGTAAATTATATCCCTAAAATTACTATATTTTGTTATTTTTTTAAATATGATTTTTCAATATTTTAAAATGTATATTTAAAATGTATTAATTAAAATGTGGAACTGACAAATAATTCGGAACTTACCCTAATGCTGAAGTGAATTCCTGAAAATCGTTCAATCTAGGTATATTTATCGGTAGCTACGATGATTAGCTAAATCCCCTAATCGTCCTTCCATCCTTCACAGGCGACGATAAAATAAATGATGATGAAATGCCATTTAAGTTCAATAAACAACAAAAACATCTGGCGAACTAAAAACAAAATTACCTAATGACAACTGCACTTTTTCGCCAAAACTTACAGCAACTTTGTCCGTCTTTCTCATGAATATAAATAAGGAAGACGAAGAGAAAGTCATTACTATAGGAACCACACGGACAAATATACCGAGTCGCTACTTTACTCCAAATCATTTAAATTTATCTATTAACGTTGATATCATTATTTAATTATAAGTTTTATTTATGTTATTTTCCTTTCAAATGATATAGGTACAGTTCTTTTGAAACACAGAAATTTAATAACATTTTTTATTTGAACTTAGTAATTTTATTATATTTTACTATACCTACATGTGAAAAGTGGATATCTTAGGGAAATAAATTGAAATGTTTAAATAATAATTTCAGAAACCTAATTACTAAGCTAATCTAGTGGGAGAAAATTCAAACTTAGTAGTTATTGAGAAGGCGCTGGCTGGGTTGAATTTAAATGTCACACCTGTGGCAAATCAAGAGTTATTTAGATTCATAATCATCAACTGCATAGATGATTATCTAAGATGACTAACTAGGTATAGTCTAGGGTTAACTATTCATTGGTCCGACACCACATTAGTATAACACTTTTGCAGTTTATTAGTGATTTAACATCAAATATATGTAGCTACAGGTAGCCGGTAAATTGCTCGAAAACAATTAATTGCTCGATAAACAATTGCTCGAATGAATAATTTCTCGAATTATAAAATTGCACAGTTTTCGATTTTTATAAAAGTCAGTTATTCATGAAGTGGAGCTGCACCTAACAATCATTGTTTCTTTTTTGTAATTGATCATTACCTTCGCAGAATGCGGGAAGGTAATATTACTGACGGCATTTATTTATTTATCATCTTGTTATTCGCATAACTGAAAAAGTTTTCAACCAAATTGCCTGAAATTTAGTGAAACGATATGTCAATGTCCAGTGATCAGCTGGTAGAATTTGGGGAGTGACCCGGTCAAAGGTCAAGGTCATTCATAACTCAAAAAGCATTGAACCATATTGGATGAAACTTGGTGGAACGATTGGTCAATATTAAGGAACCATTTTGTTAGATTTTGGAGCGATCGGGTCAGAGGTCAAAGATCAAGGTCAAGTCCATTTATAACTGAATAACTCAAAAAGCATTCAACCAAATTGTCTGAAATTTGATGGGACGATTGGACAATGTCCAGGAACCATCTGGTAGAATTTTGGGAGCGATCCGGCCAAAGGTCAAGGTCAAGGTCATTTAAAACTCAATAACTCAAAAAAAGTATGGAACCATATTGCATTAAACTTGGTGGGACGATTAGTCAATATCCAGTCACCAGTTTATTAGATTTTGGAAGCAAACAAATAAGCGGTGGCGAAGGTATGCGCTCTACCGAGTGCACGTAATCTAGTTAATCATTCTATAAATGATTTTAATTATTACTCATTCTGCATAATCTTTTTTAGACCTTTTGAGTCATCTCGCTTGTAACATGTGAATTGGAATCATGTGGTGAATAATTACTATTCATGTTTATTTGTATTTGTAGATTTATTAAAACTCTGCCATAACTTCATATTATTTCACCTATTGAGGTGCCACATACATATAGGCTAATAATAAATAAGTTTTCGGGTTTTATGATAAAAAACATGAATAGTACTGATTCACCACATGATTCCAATTCACATGTTACATACGAGATAACACAAACGGTCTAAAAAAAGATTATGCAGAATGAGTTATAATTAAAATCATTTATAGAATGATTAATAATCAATTACTAAAAAGAAACAAGGATTGTTAGGTGCAGCTCCACTTCATGAATAACTGACTTTCATCAATTATAAAACTGTGCAATTTTATAATTCGAGCAATTTTGTTCATTCGAGCAATTTGATAATTCGAGCAATTGTTCATTCGAGCAAATGTTCGTTCGAGCAATCATTTTTCGAGCAATTGTTTTCGAGCAATTGTCTTTCGAGCAATTGTTTTCGAGCAATTGTCTTTCGAGCAATTGTTCGTTCGAGCAATTGTTAGTTCGAGCAATTGTTCATTCGAGCAATTGTTTTTCGAGCAATTGTTTTTCGAGCAATTGTTTTCGAGCAATTGTTTTCGAGCAATTGTTTTCGAGCAATTTACCTAGAATCGTAGCTACGTACAGCGTGGCGGAAAAGTAACTTTACACTTTTAAATGTTTATTATACGAAAACCGACTCAACTATCGATATCAAATAAATATGAATTTATAAACAAAATCTTAAAGATATTTTACAGTATGTATAGACAAAAGATTTGAGTTTTATATATTTTCCAATGATGTCCTTCAAATGTTCTTCGTTATTGTTCAAGCAAGAGCGCATTCTTCGCACAGTATTTTGCAAAACATTTTCTAATGCGTCCCTCGTTATTTAGTTAATTTCTTCGATTATGTTGAGTTTCAACTTTTTGAGATGTTCAGGTCTATTTTTGTAAGCTTTCGATTTTGAAGATACCCTCAAAGGAAGAAGTCAAGAGAGATTAAATCAGGAGATCGAGCAGGCCATGAGATTTCACTGCAATGTGGAATTAAACGACTGGGAAATGCTTCTCTTAATATTGCCATGGTTCCTCTGGCGGGAGTTTTTTTTATCTGCATCACATATATAGTAAAAAACTTTGAGATTTTGTCTATAAATTCATATTTATTTGATATTTGTAATAGAATATGTTTTCATGCAATAATCATTTGAAAGTGTGAAGTTACTTTTCCGCCACCCTGTATATAGGGGGCCGTGCGCCCCCTTCCCCCAGGTCATTAAATAATAATAAAATGTGCAGTACAGCAAACTATCGGATACAAAAAACTATCTTAAATGATTAAATCGAATGAGTACTTTTATCATACCATTTAATATAAGAAATAAGATAAAATAAGAATATAAAATCATATAAATGAAAGAAAGAGAATGTATTTTATTTTTCAGATTAGTTATTAATTGAATATATCTATTTAATTATAATTTTTACTTTAATCAAAAAATATAATGAGAAATAACACAGAAAGATGTAATTGCCAGACTAATGGGAAATCGGACCAATTGTAAATGGGGCGTCGAGCCAATTGACAATGGGGCGTCGGGCCAATGGGAAGTCGGACCAATTGGCTATGGGACAATGGGATGTCTGACCAATTGGCAATGGGATGTCGGACCAATTGGCAAAGGGGCAATGGGATGTCGGACCAATTGGCAATGGGGCAATGGGACGTCGGACCAATTGGCAATTGGGCAATGGGATGTCGGACCAATTGGCAAAGGGGCAATGGGATGTCGGACCAATTGGCAAAGGGACAATGGGATGTCGGACCAATTGGCAAAGGGACGTCGGGCCAATGGGACGTCGGACCAATTGGCAATGGGGCAATGGGATGTCGGACCAATTGGCAATGGGGCAATGGGACGTCGGACCAATTGGCAAAGGGGCAATGGGATGTCGGACCAATTGGTAATGGGGCAATGGGGCGTCGGACCAATTGACAATGGGGCGTCTGACCAATTGACAAAGGGACAATGGAACGTCGAACTAATTGTCAAGGGCGTCAGACCAATTGACAATGGGGCGTCGGGCCAATGGGACGTCGAAACAATTGACAAGGGGGCAATGGGATGTCGGACCAATTGACAATGGGGCAATGGGATGTCGGACAAATTGGCAATGGGATGTCGGATTAATTGGAAAAGGGATGTCGGACCATGGCAATGGGATGTCGGACCAATTGGCAATAGGATATCGGACCAATTGGCAATGGGATGTCGGACCAATTGGCAATGGGATGTCGGACAAATTGGCAAGGGATGTCGGACCAATTGGCAAAGGGATGTCGGACCAATTGGCAATGGGATGTCGGACCAATTGGCAATGGGATGTCGGACCAATTGGCAATGGGATGTCGGACCAATTGGCAATGGGATGTCGGACCAATTGGCAATGTGATGTCGGACCAATTGGCAAAGGGATGTCGGACCAATTGGCAAAGGGATGTCGGACCAATTGGCAAAGAGATGTCGGACCAATTGGCAAAGAGATGTCGGACCAATTGGCAAAGAGATGTCGGACCAATTGGCAATGTGATGTCCCCACCTATCACGATATTCACCCTGACTACATTTTCATTTGAAATTATTCATTCATTTGAAAGCTATTTAAGGAACGGTTGATTGTGAAGCCTATGAATTAAATGTGCAACTCAATCGAGTTGGAGACTATTTAGGCAATCAGTGTAGTAATTATTCCTATATAGTGAAATCCTGTAGTGTAGAGTGAGTAGTCTTGAGTATATAATGAAGTAACCTGTATAGTGAATATATTTTTTTTTGTTGTTAGTCATAAAATGGCCATCAGTTTTCTATGCATCTCTGTATAGAAAATTAATTATATTTCATTTAAGAGGAGTTCTGCCAGTGCATCTCTTAAAGCTATAATGAAGTCTTTTGTAGTGAACCATCCTGATTATTAGACTCCTGGGAAACGAAGTACAGGTAACTCTCGATTAGACTCTCTGACTCTCTCGATATACAGTATGGGCCACAAAAATGTTTCCGCTTTTTCAAATACTTGTAAATCGTTAACCAATGGACGAAAAGACTGTATCTTGGTCTCTTTAAGTAAAATCACAGAGTTAGCTCTAAGAATACCCTTCGCGCAATGCCAAAAATAGTCACCCTCACTCTTTGCTTACCTGTTCTTAAATATGTCCATCAGTGCAAAATTGTTTTTACTCGTTAATAGTACAATAAGAGGCGGAGAAAAAGAGATGAAGATACAGCGTTTTCGTCAATTGGCTAACGATTTACAAGTATTTGAAAACGCGGAAACATTTTTGTGGCCCATACTGTATACAGGCACCCCCCGCTTTAGTTACCAAATCACGACTCAATTTAGCTACCAAACGGTAACTAAAGCGAATAAAAGTAACAAGAAATTTATAATTGTCACTCCTTGATTATATATCTCATTTTTTATGAGTTATAGAAAGAAAATTTGTTTTAGTGTTATTAACTTATTAGAGTACGACGTATATAAGCATATTAATAATAATATACAGTCTTTCATTGTTTGTGACTGTGATGAAAAAGTTTAAAGTCGTGCATTTAATAAATGTTTTAAAATCCATCCATAGCTTAACTCTCACTCAGTATAGGTGAATAATTAATAGATACTTAGATTTCTATGATTATTGTGCTACATTTAACAAACCGCAATTTTATGCTCTATGAAATGTTTTTGGTAGTAGGGTACTAAGTTCCAAGTTATTGGTTGGTTTTACAATTTGGACACGTCAGAAAAGATAATATTATAATTATTATTTAACTTCTATTCTTATTGGTATCATGGATACCAATTGAAATAAAAGTTAAATAATGATTATTATAGAAAGAAAAAAAATCTAAAGGAAATTTTGAAAAGAAAAGCAGTTCTTCCATTTGTTACTCCAATGTGTGTTGTTCCGATATATGCAGGGTACTGCATCCTGGATATATGGACTAATAAGATAACCCTATGAGTTCAAGTAAAAAGTATATCATGATTGTGCTAATTTCTCATACCAACGACAGTTTTCTAATTACCTACGCAAATTTGCGTAAGGTCATATTATACCAGATATTTATTTATTTACTAGTGCATTTGCCCGTTAAAAATAACGTGTCTTCAATAGTAATTTATTACCTGTAGTTAGGTTATTTTTAGTGTATTCAAATAAAATTCATTTTTCTGCATAAACTGATATATTTTTCGGTGCTAGGACGATTCGTACCCAAACGATTCGTACCCGGACGTTTCGTACCCAGACGTTTCGTACTCGGACGTTTCGTACCCGGACGTTTCGTTAACGGACGTTTCGTTACTAGGACGTTTCGTTACTAACACGATTCGTTACCAGATTTTTCGTTCCAAATCGCTACTAACGAATTTTTTAATTCGAAATGAGTTATAGACTGAAAAATATACCAATAAGAATAAAGAGTTGAAATGCTAAATTATATACAGCCTTGGCCAAAAGTATTAGGCCACCTCTGTTTTTCACGGTTTTGAATTGTAAAAGCCAATGTATATCTTTTGAAATTGAGAATATGGTACATTCTTCAATATATGATAGTATTAAAATGATGTTTACCGTGCAGCAACCCGTAGGGATTTTTAATCCCTATAGCATCATCTTCACCCATAAGCCCCGTTCAGATTCAGTGCTTCATCATTGTTTATAAGCTTTTTATTATGAATTCTTCCAGGTTTTTTTTATGTACAAGCCTATTTATATGTACACATGCCTAAAAAAAGGGAACTGAGTGAATTTGAGAGAGGACAAATCATTGCGCACCATAATGATGGACTCAGTCAACGAAAAATCGCTGAAAAGGTGAAATGTTCGAGATGTGCAGTTCAAACAACTTTAAAATGATTTATGGTTACTAAAGATGTTAAAACTGCACAAAGGTCAGGTAGAAAGAAGTGCACAACACCTCGTGAGGACCGATATCCGATCAGGCTGTCCCTTAGAAACAGGAGAAAAACATCTTCGGAGCTGGCTGCAGAATTTAACGAGGAGAGCGATGCAAAAACTTCTGCAAGAACAGTTAGAAGAAGGCTTTTAGATCATGGTCTGAAAGGGTGTAAAGCTAGAAAGAAGCCGTTCATATCTGAGACCAATAAAAAGAAGCGTCTCCAATGGGCCAAAAATCACTCAGCTTGGACCAGCGAGCAATGGTCTAAGGTGATCTGGATTGATGAAAGTAACTATGAGGTATGTTAACCCAATCATCTATTGAAATTACCTATTGAAACGCACCACTTTATTGCAGTGCTTGACCTGATAATGACCGAAGAAAAAATATTTCAATGTTTTACTTTTCCCCTCAGATTTTTGGCACCTCTGGCGCGACCTATGTTCGTCGCAGAGTTGGGGAAGCTTATAATGCTGAATGCCTGGTCCCAACTGTGAAACATGGCGGTGGCTCTGTGATGGTATGGGCCTGCATGTCTTCCTCAGGGCCCGGTGAAATGTTTTTGTGTCAAAAGAGAATGACTTCAGCCACTTACACCGCCTTGCTTTCTGAAGTGTTGTGCCCATCCATTGCCATTTTGCACCCGAGAGAGTCTCCAGACAATATTATCTTCCAACAGGACAATGCTCCATGCCACACAGCAAAGAAAAGCCGTGACTGGTTCAAAGAAAAGGGCATCAACATGATGGAGTGGCCAGCTCAGAGCCCAGACTTGAACCCTATTGAGCACTTGTGGGGAACTCTTGGAAAGGCCATTAGGAACATCCCTATTAAGAACAAAGATCAGTTATACCAAAAACTTAAAGAAGAATGGGGCAAAATTAATCCAGAAAATTGTAAAAGGCTTGTCGACTCCATGCCTAACCGCATAAAGGCGGTTATTAAAGCCAAAGGGGGCTCGACCAAGTATTAGAATAGTTGTTTATTGATTAATATATAATATTCATTTGATTAAAACTAGTTTCATTACATTTTCTTTGAAAAAACATAAAAAATCGTGGTGGCCTAATACTTTTGGCCAAGGCTGTAGTCTTTTCTTATTTAATCGAAAATAATTATTACTTTCACAAAATTGCGGAAGGATATGTTTCTTTTCATTAAGTTATTTTCATTCGTTAACTTGTAACATCTGGTAATTGGAATTTTACATTAATGTTAAAACATTTTCCAAAATATGAAAAAAAAATTCCCCAATGTAGGTGAGCTCCGGGTTCTCGGACTGAAGCACATTTTCGATCATATGAGGACAAAAAAAATGGAATTATTGTTATTTAACTTCTATATCGATTGGTATCCATGATATTTTCACTTCCAGCTTTTCTAATCAAAGAAATTAAGTAATGATTATTATTTTTAATACATCTGATTAAAACCAAATTGTCTGAAATTTGATAGTACAATTTGTCAATGTCCAAGAACCATCTGGTAGAATTTTGAGAGCGATCCAGTGAAAGGTCAAGGTCATTTATAACCCAATAACTCAAAAATATTGAACCATATTGCATGAAACTTGGTGGGACGATTGGTTCTTATTCAGTTAACAATTTATCAAATTTTGGGAGAGAATGGGTCAAAGCGGCGACAAAGGTATGCGCTCTACCGAGTGCACATAATCTAGGTAGTTTCCTATTATTTTATAATCTTACAAATTTATTATATTTTAACGCTTAATATTTCAACTGTTTAACATCTCAATATAATTTAAATAAGTATGTTTGTATCGCATAAGAACATTAAAAAATTTATTTGGTTTAATTTTTAGTTAGTGTAAATGCTACGATAATTATACGTAGTTTCCCCTAAAAGAAACGATTCGTATTTTCTTTTAAACCAAATATGGTACCTACCTCGATCTCTATGCATCCACTCCCACCCCAGGAGACAAATCGAGAGTTAACTGTACACTTTCCTATGATTTTATATATTTTTTAAGAGATCAAAAGTAGTGAAGTGCTATATAGGAGTTTTACTCATACTGCACTAGCTGTAAAAAATTCATTTGAGAGAATCTACTGCACTGCACCTCTCATCAATCACAAGAAAAACCCGCCAGACCACTGGTTAACATTTATCATCACAAAACTAATTTGCATTCATATATTTTACAAAGGCACTTATAGCCTATATGGTATGTTTTGAGTTATCGGACGGTTCCACATTTTAAATCAGGTAAAAAGCTTAATAATCATGGTAATTTTCGTTATTTTATTTATCATTAAAAAAATCTATTAAATCGAAAATATGGAACCGTTCGATAACTCGGAACTGAACGTGACCTATTTAAAATCTTACTGACTAATGTACTTAACTACTTATAATATTATTTATTATCAATGAGCTGTAAATGGAATTACTAGCTTGCACAATCAAATTAATTGCTAAAATCTTATTATCTCTATACACTAGTGACTAGGTGTACCTACATATTTCCAAAGGTCATCTCCAGACTCCGGGAAAAAATGAGTTTATTACATAATATTATGAACTAAGTCATAAAATTCGGTTCAGGATATGTTTTTTTTTTGATAATGTAATAAAAAAAAATCAGTATGTATCAATTGTACAAACTATAATCTGACGTCGAGGAAAAAGACTGTACACGTTTTGTTTGGCTTTAAAATAAACAAATTTGAATTTTATAAACAAACATTGAATAAACATTTCTCCAATTTTATACCTTTACAGATAATATTTAATTGACTATATTTGTCATGTTCACATTGAAAACCAACGGTGTACTAGTAGGTAGGGTACATTCTTTTTCTTTGGACTAAAAATTAGCAAGTCGGAAGATATCATACATGTAAAGCATTGACAGATAATCGATTTATTCTTTTGTATTCTAACGAGACAATAAATTATGAGTTGTTCATTTCTTCTTATATGGTTGATTAATCTAACTATGATAGAAAAAAAGTAGAAGGCTCCTTTATGCAGAAACTTTTTTGCAACACTTTAAAAACACAAATAGCAAGAGTAAAATGTGAGCGTTTCCATGGTTACTAAGCGGCTTCCACTTGGCACTTTGATTTCAGTGCTTATGAGAGGTTCTTTGTAAATTAGAAACCTCAAACGAATAGTCAATAGTTTTTTTACAACAAATTTTCTAATTAGACACCTACCAAACAATCGCAGGTAAAATATAATCTGGAACATTTATCCCAGACTCTCTGAGACAGACAAATCTAATTATCTTATTTATTTAATATTTTCTATTCTGAAATATTTAAATTAAGAAATTTGAGATCTCTGATTGAGATCTAGAATTAAATCCTATGTTACCATTAATTTA
The DNA here is from genome assembly GCA_947561585.1 of Caprella mutica. Classification (NCBI taxonomy): domain Eukaryota; kingdom Metazoa; phylum Arthropoda; class Malacostraca; order Amphipoda; family Caprellidae; genus Caprella; species Caprella mutica. The sequence continues at coordinate 51,665 of CANNZV010002343.1, read as the reverse complement.
GCTGAGAGAGATTTTTAAAAATTAATGATTCTAATGAGAAATTCAGTACAATTTACTAATAATAAAATCTGCTCTTCTCTTCAACAGTTCAACTTCTTGTAAGTTGTAAACTTGAAACCCAGTCTGCAAAGCATGCACAATCAGTCTCCGATATTTAATTTTTATGGCAATTTCTCTCCAAAGATTTTCAAATTTCTCCAAAATGAATCATTCATTATCATTGAATGGCCAAAAATCTCAAAATACTCTCCACTAATTACAAATTCACAAGTAAACTTAGGAATTAAATCAATTAATTAGAAAGTTGTCGCCGGATAATTCAGGTCCAGGAGAGTCGGAGACCAATTTCAAGGCCTCAACACTTGCCGAATAAAATTTACAACTTCATGCATCTTTTACAGACTGGCTTGAAACTTGTAGTTGCAAACTTCAATTACTTGCAGGCCAGATTGCATTCTATGTGAATTTTTTTTGAAAATTGCGGTCTTCTAAGACATTTATATGGAGTTTCAAAACTTTGAGGCCAGATTGTATTTGGTGGTAAATTCCAATGATATCTCGGGAGATATTCAATTTCTCTAATAAAAAAATTCCTGCAATGTCGGAGGATATTTAGCTATTAATTCCTATATTACCATTAATTTTTGGAGGAGAAACTGGTAAAATGTTGGAGGACTAGACAAATTGATGAAAAATGTTGGCAGCTATATATTTCTCAGATTTTTGAAAAAGTCAGAGGAGTTCAGTGCACCAAATACAAACTGGCTTTGAGGCTCATCAAATGTGAATTTTCACTTCTTCAAATATTCCCGGTCCGTTAATTTTTTTTGTTTTTTTCACGGCCAGTCTGGAAAAATAGGTGCTTTGACTGCTTTCTGATGAACTAGTTACTCTGTTGGAGTTTTACAGACTTCTAAAGACAAAAATTAATGGTAAATTGTTAAATATTGTATAATCCACAGCATTTAGCATATACCATATAGAGTTCATCTGTAAGCCTAAGCAGTTTTCCAGACTGGTTTCACGCCAAGTAAAATAGTATGGCTTACAAACTCTCCATTTGTCTCTCTAGCTCTCTCCAAAAATCACCAGATTTCTCTCCAATATGATCAAATTATCATAAATTCTCTCCAAAATAACTTTGTAGCATAGGAGAAAATTTGATATTTCTCGCCATTTGCAATGGAAGGGCTCAAAATAACTGTCACAAACTCGCCATTAAAATGGTGAGTTTGGACATGCTTTATTACCTGGGTTTCACGATTCCTAATTGGCAATGAGTTCTCCATATACAATTTCGGCTCTCTGCACAAACCGCACAGTCATTTGTTATTTAGCTTATTAAGTATAACTGTATAAGTATCCAGATACTTTGAATTTAATTATAAGTAACCAACTCAAGTAATCGCTCCTTCCACTGTTCCACCACGGCTCTCTTTACTTCCCAAATTCCCACGGCTTGCAGTTTTTATCCCACGGCTCGCAGATTTTATCCCACGGCTCGCCAGTCTGCAAAGCGCGACGCGCGTCCATGTTGCTGAAGATCTTTGGAGACTATATTGGAGGGAAAATTCATCAAAACAAGATCTTGTGACTATTTTCTAATTAATTCTTATGTTTACATGTTATTGTTGGTCCATTGGATACATCATACATATTAAAGAAATTTGGCCATTTTGGAGACAAATTTGAATTTTTTTGGAGACTTATTGTTCTGAAATATTGGTGACAGATTTGACACACTTTGCAGTCTGGACGGCTCGCAGTTTTTATCCCACGGCTCTTTAAATAACCTGTTGGTGAAATGGCGGCTCTTGGACAACCAACAACAACTAATGCAATTTGGCTTTCAGGCCGCAGACCTGCGGTGTTGACTGTTGACCATATTACCGAGATCCTAAATGAAAGACCGTAAAGACTAAAGAGTAACTTTATCTAAAATTCTGCAGTCTGCCCCATGTTACTGTTACAGAGTATGTCAGCCCATTCAATAAAGCATGTCCAAACTCGCAATTTTAATGGCGAGTTTGTGACAGTTATTGGAGGCCTTCAATTGTAAATGGCGAGAAATATCTTATTTTCTCCTTCGTTATGTTTCGGATGCTGGAAAATTGTAAGCCAATTTTTGAGCCAAAATTTCACTAAAATTCTGTTTTAAGCCTATTTGACTCATTTTTTGAAGATTTCAAGCCAAAATTAACATGGGAACATAGGAATTAATTTAAAATTTTAAGCCAATTAGTCTATTAGACATATCTGAGTTTTGACCTTTTAAAATCTAAGCCAATTAATTGGCTTTAACTGACATACTCTGTAACATGGATGATATCATGCTACATTGTTATTTTGGAGAGAATTTATGATAATTTGATCAATTTGGAGATTTTTAGAGAGAGCTGGAGAGACCAATCACAAAGGGAAAGCTTTTGAGCCATAGCCATACTATTTTACTTGGATGTCGGCCAGTCTGTATTTGGTGCACAAAATTCCACTGACTTTTTGAAAAAGCTGAAAAAATCCACCATAAATTTCCAGTAATTTGGCTGATCCACCAACATTTTAGTTTTTACCCATTTTCCACCGATAATTAATGGTAACATAAGAATAAATAGCTAAAAATCCACCGACTTTGTCAGTATATTATATTCAATAGAGAAAAATAATTTTCCAGATTGCAGGAACTGGGAAACTGTTCTCCAAGAAATCTTCTATTTTAGCTTCTGTTCTCTTTAAAATACATGTAAATATAGGAGGAAATTAAGGATTGTTTGCACAGAAAATGTTAAAAATGTCCCATATTCTGCAGACTCGATTCTACTGACAAGTCGGTGGAATTAACCATGAAATACAGTCTGGTATGTCAGACTGTCAGTTAAAGCCAAGCCAATTAGTAATTGGCTTAGATTTCAAAAGGTCAAAACTCAGATATGTTTAATTGGCTTAAATTTTGAATTAATTCCTATGATCCAATGTTAATTTTGACTTGAAATCTTCAAAAATTAAGCCAAATTCAAAATTGGCTTACAATTTTCCAGTCTCTGAAATCTAAAATATTGGGGTAGCTACATACTGTACAGTGTATACCGTAACTACAAATAATGTAATAAATCACTAGAATTAATATTTCTTTTGGTAACCATGATATTTAATACCGATAAAATGAAACATGTTACCACATAGTTGTGAGCATCTCCACTACTTTTAGCTATTAAAGTAGAACTGTCCGATAATTCGTAGCTTACCCTGCATCAAGAGTAGAAAAACCCTGAGACAACAACGCTAAATATATACAAGGGACTTTGAATAATTATGATGAATTATATTATTTCATGCAGGAACTGGGAAACTGTTCTCCAATAAATCTTCTATTTTAGCTTCTGTTCTGTCTAAAATACATGTAAATATAGGAGGAAATTAAGGATTGTTTGCACAGAAAATGTTAAAAATGTCCCATATTCTGCAGACGCGATTCCACTGACAAGTCGGTGGAATTAACCATGAAATACAGTCTGGTATGTCAGACTGTCAGTTAAAGCCAAGCCAATTAGTAATTGGCTTAAATTTTGAATTAATTCCTATGATCCAATGTTAATTTTGACTTGAAATCTTCAAAAATTAAGCCAAATTCAAAATTGGCTTGGCTTAGAATTTTTGTGAAATTTTGGCTCAAAAATTGGCTTACAATTTTCCAGTCTCTGAAACATCCAGCTGAAGAAGAATAATATGGGAGATATTTGGGATATTCTCATTTCTCTCCGAACAATTTTGAATTGATTCCTATATTTACATTAATTTTCCTTGAAACAGAATAGGTAAAAGAGCTCTACGATCACTTTACCAAATTACCAGTTTCTGCAGACTGGTGAAACATGGCAGTCTGCCTGAGTCTGGTGTTTGCTGAAACTGATAAAGTCAATAAAAGTGAGTATGGACAGAATAAGAGATCTAAAACTACTTTACCAGTTTCTGCAGACTGGAAAGTGCTCACAGTAACGTTCACAGAGATCGGAGAACTCCTGTTCAGTTGAATCGCCAAGTGAAATAGTATGGCACATTAACACTCAATTTTTCTCTTCGGCTCTCTCCAAAAATAACCAAAATTTTCTCCAAAATGATGAAATTTAAAATTATCACAAATTCTCTCCCAAAAATCAAAATAACATTGTAGCATTATGATTATAGCAAAGAATAAAATTAGATATTTCTCTCCATTTGCAATAATGCTATTAATTTGATTAAAGGGCTCAAAATAACTGTGAGTCTGTGATTAAGGACAAATCACAGTTAAATTAATGTAAATGTACATATTAATTTATAAGTATTTATAGCAAAATTAATGTAAATATAGGGATTAATTCTTAATTGTTCTTTTAGAACATTCAAATAAATTGAAATAATCTCCCAGTTCCATATTCTGCAGACTGGCATATTCTCAAATTGAAATCTCAGACTCAGGTCTCAGGAGAGTGACAGTCTGACAGACAGAGAGCCAGACTGTATTTCATTTCATGGTAAATTCCACCAACTCGTCATTAGAATTTTTCCCCTTTGAAAATAATATTCTAGCTAAGTCAGGGGACTTTTAGCTATTTATTCAGATTCCTATGTTAACTAATATTAATTTTTGGTGGATAAATTGGGAAAATGTTTGTGGATTAGCCAAATTATTAGTAATTGCAACATATCAATCATATAAGAGTTAAAAAAAAGTTGTGGCCCTTTAAAAAAATTAAGCAACTGTTCTCAAGAAAGAGTCTATATCCTGGTGAAATGAATTTATATTAAAATTTAAAAGGTTGCATAATAAAAGAAGATTAATGCATGTTATAAGTGTTTTGAAATTATATTTATTAGCAATTTTGTGGTTTGAGGCCAAATTTAGTTTATGTGTCACAATTTACCTGCTTTTATTTTCTCTATTAAAATCAATCTGTATTGATTTTGAATATCTATATTTTTAGCATTACATAATCTCTAGTATAATTTCAACATGAATAAAAAACAATCTTCCTATCAAAATTTGTACGAAATAATATTTTTCAAAACAATATTCCTATTCTTACAGGTAGTGTCCTTCATGTCAGATGCTGAGATATCACTCCTAGAACAAGAACACTGCCGCCAGAAGCAAGATCAACAGCCAATCATGAAGAAGTACAAAACCCTCTTGTTAGTCATTATAGCTTCTGTAAGCTTCATTCTCATGGTATTTTACAAACATGAATATAACAGACTGAGGTACACCCTAGAATATCTAGAAATTTTCGGTGAGCCACCTAAAGGAAAAAATGGCCAGCCCGTGCAGTGCAGTCTGGCATTCGTGCAGAGAGCTTCCACTCCTCCTGCAGAGTGGACTAAAGTTTCATCTGACATTTCAGTCTATTCAACTTTTTGGGATGAAGACAATGGGCTAATTCAACCTAAGGTTAGAACAGTTGCTTTAGTGGAAAAGTCATCACAGAAACAAGCAGAGCTGCGGTTTAAATTGCATTACGAAACAGGTGATACCCTTGATGCAGTTTGTGATATGGAACCCACAGAGAAGAGGAATCACATTCTTGGAGAATCAAATGACTTCCATGTAATATATATAACATGCACTCCTTCTGCTCCTGCAGGGAGAGAATTTCTCCTCACCAGGGCTCCTTATTCCATCCAGTTTGGTGTTGGGAATGAACGTTGGTCCAGTTCCAAACTCATTCAGGAGAGCAGTGGCTTCAGAACAGTCGAGGACAAGAGTGCTTTATGTGTACTCCCTGCTGAACACTTTGTACAGTCTGTCAATATTGTGGAGTTTATATCATTCTATCAAGTACTCGGCTTTAACAAATTCGTATTTTATGGCAATGTTCTAACTCCAACGGTTCGGAAACTTCTGGATAGATTCGTTGATGAAATGAACATAATAGTAGAGGAGAAAAGCTTTAATTTGATTCCATCACTGCAGAAATTGAACGCAGATCCTCAGGAGAAAGGTCAGTTAGACCACATCATGAAGCAAGCAGTTGAACTGGACTGTCAGTATCGTCACCGAGCAACGCACGAGAATATCTTCGTGGCACAGTCCAATGAGTTTCTCATACCCACTTTAAGAGAATCAATTTCCTCACTACTCAAATCACTCAGCATTTTAGGAAGGACAATGAAGCAGGTGACAGAGTTTCATTTCAGCACACAGACTGTTTGTGTTGATACAGAGCATCCAAAATCTTCTGCGTTGCTCATGGGACAGCAGATTCACAGTGCAGGACCGATAAAAGAAGCTGGTGCTGCTATTTTAAGGCCGCACCTCACCACCACTTCTCTGAGTGAGCTCACAAAGGCAGGTATTGTAAAAGAGCAGCATATTTCTCCTGCTTCAGCTGTCATTTATAAGTTCACTGAATGTGCTAAGGAGAACTTGCATGAAGATCTGCTACATTTACCCACCAAGACTGATTTCTTGACTTTAGTTGAAACTTCACTTTTGTATAGGAAGTGGAAAGTTAATTCAGGAAATTAAGAGAATTTGAGATTGTCTCAATTATTAAGTAACAATGAAAGGGGAAATAGTTCAAGATTATTATCTTTAAAGTAGCAAAAGTTATCCCTAGTCATCTCGGTAACATTTAGAAAGACTAGGCTGTTAAACACAATATTCCACTCAGAAATTAAAAGCAATGATACTTCTTCCTTAAAAGCTTTTAACACAATCTAATTTTAATGCTACCGATTTCGGTAAGGAGTACCCATTTGGATTGTATTAAAACAACTGGTAATTAAGTCTTTGCAATGCCATATTTCAAGTTGGTAGTTTATTAAATAATTTCAATTTAATTAGTAATTTAGGCATATTCTAACTAGTGTAGTTTATTAAAACACTAGTGTACTTTCCCATTAAAATAATGGGTTCTCAATAGAAATTTAATGTTGATAGTTATTTTAGTTTTTTAAGGTTGAGTTTTTATTAAATCAATTTTTGATCTTCTCTTAAATTTTGTTTGGTTTTTAATTTATGGAGTTTTACAAACTTTTCTAAAGTGAGTTGTTTTTAAATTTAGTGAGTAAAGTGAGTTGTTTTTAAATTTAGATTTTTTGAAAATGGATTCTTTTTAAATTCAATTTTTTTAATAGATATTTTTGAAAATTTTGATTATTTTTGAGTTTTATAAAAAATACTTCTTGAGCGTGATTGATTTATATATAAAAACACAAGTATTTCTCTCTAAATAATTATCGTAATTTTTACTAGTGTCTTTCTGATATTGTTGCCAAATATTGATTCTTTTAAATTTAAAAATAGGATTGTTATTAATCGTAACAATTTTGATGTATATTTTAGCGTTTTTTTTTTATTATTTACCAACCAATTATTCCGTGTAACGTTAATAACTTAATGTTAAGTTTTCCAAAATGTTTTTCAAATAAAAAACTTATTTTAATTTAGAATTAAAGCTCAAGAAAATAATACATATAAAATATGCAAATAAAATTTTATTTAGTTCAGCCTAATAATTATTATCATATACAAAAATTTACCATTTATAATTAATCATAATGAGGAGTAAAAACTACAAACAAGAACAATTAAAAGTACAGTTTCCTGAAAGTAATCCTGATAGGAGTAAATTAGAATAAAAAGTAAAGTACCGATCTTTCCAGCTACCTATTATTATCATTAATTGAACAAATGATGACCGAGGATGAATATTTACAATGAAATATATCTAAAGTTAGAATAAAATCATAAATGTTTCTGTACATCTTGCTGCAAAGTTTTATACAGTCCCCTGAAAAAGACAACAGGAATTAGATTTTATTATTATATAAAAATGTTTCGCACGAAAGACTTATTGAATAATCATTAATAATACGGTAGCCGGTAAATTGCTCTTAAACAATTGCTCGAATTATAAAATAAGTCAGTTATTCATGAAGTGGAGCTGCACCTAACAATATTTGTTTCTTTTTAGTAATTGATCATTAATCATTCTATAAATGATTTTAATTATTTCTCATTCTGCATAATCTTTTTTTTTCCTAGAGACCGTTTGTGTCATCTCGTATGTAACATGTGAATTGGAATCATGTGGTGAATCAGTACCATCCATGTTTTTTTTATCATAAAACCAGAAAAAATATGTAGATTAATTAAAACTCTGCCATAACTTTGAGTTAATTCACCTATTGAGGTGCCACATACATATAGGCTAGTAATAAATCTACAAAAAAAAAATCACATGATTCAAATTCACATACATACGAGATGACACAAACGGTCTCTAGGAAAAAAAAAAGATTATGCAGAATGAGTAATAATTAAAATCATTTATAGAATGATTAATGATCAATTACTAAAAAGAAACAAGGATTGTTAATTTGTTAAGTGCAGCTCCACTTCATGAATTTATAAAATCGAAAACTGTGCAATTTGATAATTTAAGCAATTTTGTTCATTCGAGCAATTTTGTTCATTTGAGCAATTTTGTTCATTCGATCAATTGTTCGTTCGAGCAATTGTTTTCGAGCAATTTACCTAGAACCTAATAATACATATGAATATATTGTTCAACCACCCTAGTAGAAACAATGTTATTTCAAGAGTGAATTTACAATCAGCACATCCTAAAAATCAATTCAGTTTTACAGTCTATACTCTTTATCAAAATTTACTTAGTTTTCAAATATTTCAAGAAATTTGTACAGTGGTTCACCAATGTAACGCGCATATTAATGGTGTACTTTGAAATTCAAAGACCATTATTCTCAAAATGGTCTGCCGTTTGGACAGTTGTGAATACTTTTTGAGAAGTAAAGCTCACAAGTGCTGAAAAGCTACTACGTGACTAATGTTTCTAACTTTCTATTAGCAAAAATTGCAAACTATATATAAAAAGGAAAATTACTTTTTCAAAATATATTAAATTCGAAAACAGAGAAAGTGAAGTTGATTCAAAAAAAAGTTAAATTATCTATTCAATGTTTTCAAAGTACAGACCTGAGTCTATTGTCCTGACCACTTCCTCTCTTCACCTCCGTCTGTTCTATCGTCTCCATGACTGTAGTCAGACAGTCACTGACTGCAGTGACTGTGACTGGGCAGAGTACCCTCAGAATGTTGATGACTCTGTCACAGTGGAAGGAGAGGTGAGACCTGATAGCCTGCTGTAGCTTAGTCACCACCTCACTGTAAACAACACACCATGCAATGAGAATTATACCTTATTTAATTGTACTCAAAAATGCATAGAGCTTCAGCGACGTGGCCATTTCGCATCCCATTCATTCTTCAGATTTCATGTTCATTCTGATTAAATAATTTATAAGAGACTAATTTTTAAAACTTAAAAAAAACGAGAAAAACGTTAGCTAATTCAATTGAATGGATTTATATTTATTCTTCTTGTTTCTAATGGAAAAGTAATGTCTGTTTATTAATATATATTTAATTAAAGAATGGCAAAAAGGATAAAGGATCTATTTAACACTAGAGAGTAAATAGGTCCTTTACTTTCGCAAAATTGGAGCTTAGGATTGCAAAATTAATGGGAGACTAAAGGGCCGTACACACGTAGGTTTTTTTAAGTCTTTCCACTAGACTTTTTGCTAAGCTCCTCCTACTTTTTCAACGAGAATATAAGAGAAAACACGATATAATAATTATTTATTTTAGTTGATATCTGCAGGTGTCATGGATACCAACTAAAATAAATAATTATTATATCGTTTTTTTCTTATATTTTCGTAGAAAAAGTAGGAGCTTAGCAAAAAGTCTGGTGGAAAGACTTAAAAACCTTCGTGTGTACGACCCTTTATGTGGCTGAGTTTACCTGACATTACTATGGAAAATTCTCAAAATGTTGGATCATTTGCCTTTCAAATATAGAGCAAATTGTAAGTTGAACATCCGTAGAGTTTTTACTCACGAGTGCAAAGCGCTGCCGTTCATCAGCAGCTTCAAGATGTTAACCACGAGACTGTTGATTTGATTGTCACTGGATTTGATGAGGCAAGTGAGCAGGGGGTTGCCCACCTTGGAGAACACACCATTACTCCACTCCTTCGCGCCTTCTGAAGTACTCTCCAGCACCTTCAGCATCACCTGAAGGCTGGCAATCACCTTCATTAGAGAGAGGCTGTCGCTTTTATTAGTAGATGTCAGCTGATCGGACACCAACTGAAGGAACTCTGAGCGCAGCCTCTGGTAGCTGGTGGATAGCATGGAGCTGGTGAGTGTGAGCTGACAGAGAAAAGAAACGAGGTTAAAGAGAGAAAAGCATCTGGGTAAAGGTCCCCTCCACTCTAAATTAAAATTTATCTAGAAATGCTTTAACGGTCCTCTCCCCTTGAAATTATTATTTCTCTAAAAATGCTTTAAATTTGTAGAATTAAGGTTATATAATATATCGCAGTTAGCAGAAAATAAATTGTTCAAGTATTCGCTTCGTAATTAATTATATAAGATTCACACTCAACCTTCACTGTCTGACATTTCTAATATTCAATAGAAGAACAAGTACTCTTGACTAGTAAGTCTCGAGGTTAGATATTCACTAGTCATTTCAAGACTCCTGTTGATGTAAGTTATTCCAATCACAAAAAAAGCGCTGTCTCCTCTTTACTAGGAATAAGAACCATAGCAAATAATAATCTTGAGACTGCAATTGTTACATACTTACATTGAGGTTATTAATTATTTGTATTTATTGGACTGAATTTGAAAAAATATTTTATGTGAACGAACTTGTAACATTTTCAATAAACATTCTTGTTATCAATGACAGGACACTAGTGATTGGCTGTACACTCACCACGAAAGGGTGCACGGTGCCTTTGCTGACAGTGTACCTATGCATGTAGTTAGTGAAGATGGTCCTGACTATGCGCCGCAGAAAAGGCTCACTCTCAATAGGTAGAACGGACACACCAACCAGAACCTGAGGGATAATGAATATATTAACAGCTGAGAAACCTATTGGAAGTAAGTAGGATCAAAGATCCTTTCGTAAGTAGGATCAAAGAAGACAATATTTTTTTAATTAAATTTCAAGAATTTGTTTACATTAACTTTAGATGTACGAATAGAAGTAGCTAATTAAATATTGTTAGTATTGCTGCCAATACTAATTACATGTCTATAGTTTTAGAATTTGATTCTGTGACGGCCTACTACAGTACGGTTTCCACAAATTATGAAATTATTCATTTCTATTATTATTTATTGTTTTATTTCATTTACTGACGTAACATGAAGAAAGTGGCTTTACCTGAGGTAGAATCTGCCCCACCGTCTCATTCAATGACGCTGGCAAAGCCTTATCCAGTTTGTAGGATGCCTGAGTGGTGACACAGGAGCAAAGGATGCTATTGAGAGGGGCATTGGCTCCCTTGCTCTTGAAGTGGAGTAAGGGGGTTGAATGCCTTATCACATCCCCCCACATGTGGAGGAGCTGGGAGAGATGGTGGGGGGAAGGAGGGGGGACTGACTGGAGACAGGCACTAGTGTTCTTATCAACTCCAGAGAGTAAATTGTAACACAGAGTTTGTAAAGAATGTTTTTCCTGTACAGTCTGAAACAGAACAACAGTAACACAAATGAGAAGAAGTAGCTACTCTCACATTGTGTTTCACACCTTAGCTAGGGTGGGTTCCAAATTATCGAACGGTTTCACATCTTCGGTCTAATAAGAATAAACATATATAACTAGATTACGTGCACTCGGTAGAGCGCATACCTTCGCCGCAGCTATGACCCGTTCTCTCCCAAAATCGAATGAACTGTTAACTAGACATTGATCAATCGTCCCACCAAGTTTCATGCAATAAGGTTCAATACTTTTTGAGTTATGAATGACCATGACCTTGACCTTTGACCAGGTCACTCCCAAAATTCTACCAGGTCACTGGACATTGACCAATCGATTCACCAAATTTTAGGCAATTTGGTTGAACAACTTTTTCAGTTACGCGAATAACAAGATGATAAATAAATGATAAAATTGCCTGGTAAAATATGACCTTACGCAAATTTGCGAAGATAATAATTATTTATACATCATTTTATCTTTATTTTAATTGGTATCTGTGATACCTATAAATAAAATAATTGTTATACTGATTTTTCTTATATGACCGAAGATAAGAAACTGACCGATATTTCGGTACTTAACCTATTTTTATAGAGTTAAAACTTACCTTTGCAGCCAAAAACTCCTTGGCTATATTCTTTAGCAGCACTCCAATGGCTGCAAAAGGATCTGCAGGAGGAACTGGTATAAACCTCCTGACGAAAGGGAGCCCAAAGACAGCTCCCACCAGACTGATGACTTCAGTGGACTCGTCAGGTCCCACACAGACCACACTCCTCAGGTACCGACTGACTAGCTGCTCACTGAAGTCTGAGGTCACCAGAGGTATGGCCTCTAACGATAGAGTGTCTTGGTGCACCAGTAGACCGTGCAGAAAGTGAAGTGCAAACCTAAACAACAAGTGATTGTGCTATTTAAAGGGAAATTGAATGAATGAAGAGCACCTTTCACAATATGAATAGTGGGAGTAATTAAAAATATGTATTCAATTAATACAACAGTCTAAAAAATGTTAAATTATCTAAAAATATTAATTATTGGATAGCTAGCTACATTAAATATGCTTTAAATACTAGTGGTATTGGCAAAGTATCGGCACTTTCTTGCCGATGCCGATAGCAAGTAACGATACCAGAAAAATTGCAGATAGCTACCGATACTTCGACCCACCTCTTAAATTCTATACTTTTTTCACAGAATAAGAATTATTATATATTTTTATTCATTTAAATTCAAAATGCACATTATAATTCATTGATAAAATTGTATTCACTGTTTCACCAACATCAAGAAAATAAAATATAAATAGATTAATATTAGGGATAGTTAGTTCCGAGTTATTGGACAGTTCTACACTATTGATCATAAGAAAAAAGTATACAATAATTATAATTTAACTCGTTAGTATAATTATTAGCTAAATACTTTTTCTTATAAGTTGACATAGCGTAAGAGTTCGATAACACGACACTTACCCTAGTTTCATTTGATCAATTTCCTTTACTCTTTTATTTACTTTGAAATGAAGAAATTGTTACAAATTACAGTAGTAAATTATCTGTAGTCACTCACTGAGGGTGTACCATTTGATTGGTGAGGTAGTAAGTGAGAGCAGACTGAGTGCACTCCCTATGCTCACACTGATAGGCACTACTCTCGTCACTCTGAGGTAACAATGTGACAGTAGAGTGAGACTGTGACAGGATAGCGTGACACACTGTCAGTAACGACCCTGAGAAATTAAAAGGATTAAAGTTAAAGATTTCTTTCTACGTTTAAGTTGAATAAATTAAATTACATTAATTCTAGTTTAGAAATATTTTTTACTTTAAATGAATATAATACATAAAATACATCTTTGCACTTTTTTATATAAACCTAATTATTGCAATAAGATTAAGGTGAAGATATGATTAATCAATTTAACTGTTTTCATAAATAGTAATTAACAACTTCATCTTTCTTTAAATCTAAACATAATTAATGCAAAACAAAACTATCACAAAGTTGCTACTAGCAACATTCCAATTTCTAAATATTAATTAGCAAGCAGTGTAGAACTTTGAAATTTAAAAAAATGGGAGGGAAGCAAATACATTAAAAACTTTTGAGGCCCACCCATTCTATAGGTACTAGCAGATAAAAACGCTGCGTTTTTACCGCCCAGTTTAAGCCTGTTAAATTAATCACGTGCTATAGAATGTTCCTAATGAGTTTTGTATTTGTTTGTTACTTTAGAAGAGTCATGACCCCCTCACCTGTAGTAGGTACAATGCTGTCTGATGGAGAGGTTGCTCTTGCTCTAACCACTCCACTAACTATCTGGTCAATGGTAGCCACCAGCTGATGACCTGAAACTGACACTGAGAAAGACCATTAGTTAGTGAATAATGATATTTATTAAGAAAAGATATACACAAATTTCAAACCCCTTATAAGTGAAAAAAAATTGGGGCTTCAATTAACCATTTCTCTACCTTTGGGTTATTATGCCACAAAGTATCAAAGTCTCACCAATATCAAGTCTGCCCCCTGGCATAGCATTGGCGATGACACTTCTCAGGACAGTCTGGAGACCCAGACACACCTGCTGCAGCTCCGACACACTGCACACCTTCAGTACTTGGCATAGGGAGGGGCCTGAGGGAGAACAATGATGAGGATTTGCTGATAAAGAGTAGAAAAAATAACTATAAAATTTGAAACTAAATATCCATGTGTAGTTATGTATTGTCGTACAGTTACGTATTCCCGTACACCACATTCGCTGTGAAGTTGTGATAAAAACAGTTTATTTATTAAGAGAAGTGATTAAAATAAACACCTACAATGACACGTTCTATCAACCTGTCAGTATATTTATATCATAGGGAACAAATTTACGATGTTGCGTAACGGTTGGAATAACGTAACTTGCTTGCCCTATCTCTGCAAGTGACTTACTGAGTAGAGTGTGTTGCCCCAAAGAATAGTCACCCACAGAGCTGCAGAGAACACCAAAGCTACTGACGAAGGAGCTGATCACTCTGCACACCTCCCTGTGTAGAGAAATAAGAAAAAAGTTTAAAAAACAATAATTAGCTAGGGTAAGTTTCGAATTATCAGTCAGTAATATAAAAAAATCGATATAATAGCTAACAATTAAATTAAAATAATTTTTATGTATATAGTTTTTCTTATATGATCGAAGATGTGGAATTGACTGATAATTCGTAATTTATCCTATAGATAGCAGCTAATTAATTCAATTCAATAATTGAAAAGAATAAGAAATACGAGTTATTTCATAAAGCAAGAATAAAGAAAAATATCTTATTCGGCTAAGGTGAAGTGCAAATTTTTTATACTGTGGCTGCAATGTTAATAAAATTATTCAGGAACAACAAATAATAGAATATTTGAAGTTTGATTTTTAAAAGCCTCAATAAATTCTATTATTACACTACCTAGCGGTGAAAACGTCAAACTTCGTGCGTTTGACGTAAAATTTGTGCCAATGCCATCTAGCGGTACAACTGACTATTAATCCATTTAACCCTAATTTCTCAGCGGCCTATGTTTCTAGAACATGTCCAAAATATGTAGCTACGTCTATTAGATGATATAAAATAAAGTAGGAAAAATTGCACAGGTTGTTTTTATTAGCCAAGTAGCAGTGATTGGCTTATTAAATTTGTATTCACTATTAAATATTGTTTATAAACGAATTAAATTTCAAATAAATATAAATAACAAGTAGCAATGGTGCCAAATGACAAAACATCTGTAATAGCTCGGATGACATTATATGCATTAAAATTATGCAAGGTTTTCATATAGAATTTTGTTTAGCTAATTAAAAATATCGAGTGGATAACTTATTAATTAATCTATACAATTTATATAGCTAGGACTTTATAAACAACATGATTAGCATGACAAAAGAACTCGCACCTCTTCTGCATGACGTCTTTGGTGGAGCTATAGGTCTGACACAGCAGAGAGGTGACCTTCCTGACACCTGGTGACACTGCTGACACATTGATGCCAATCTGACAGTTGACCTGACACAGTGCCGCCAGACCTTTCAGTGCCATTATGGCTCTGTTGGCTTGTGAGGGCGTGGCACAGAGGGCGTTAGGGGACTGAAGAAGGAGTACCTTCGTCAGGAGCTCACAGGACTCACTCGTCTGAAGGAGGAAGGGATAGATTAAATATCCTATTCCTGAATCCTGAGATGCATTATGTAAAGGGCCGTACACACGTAGGGGTTTTAAGTCTTTCCATCAGACTTTTTGCTAAGCTCCTCCTACTTTTTTCATGAGAATATAAAAAAAAAACGATATAATTACTATTCATTTAAGTTGGTATCCATGATACAAACTTAAATAAATAATTATATCGTTTTTTTCGTATTCTCATGGAAAAAGTAGGAGGAGCTTAGCTAAAAGTCTGGTGGAAAGACTTAAAAAACCCTGCGTGTGTACGGCCCTTAATAGGAACTTTATTCGATGGCTAGTTGGTGTAGCTACTCACAGCTTCCCCAGCAGTACCACTAGCGCAGGTTAGCAGCAGCAGAGCAGTGTTGTAAATCCCCATAGCAGACAGGTCCGACACTCTCTTGTCTGTGAACTTAGTAAGGATTCTACCTTTGACTCCAAGCCACGCCTTGCTGCCACCACGATGAAGAACACTTCCTGTTGAGAAAAAATTTCCGTAATTAACTTCAATTAGCCTAAAAAAAAAGATATTATGGCAAGGAGTGAAGAAAACGTAAAACCATCAAAAAATGTCAAAATTCTTTGTAGTGAGTATTAATGAAATCACACAATAATTTTAAAAATAGACACTAAAATTGCTAGAAACATTATATCATTCAAAGATTATAAACAAATACTAACTAATTGAGAGCAATGTAAAATGATGTCTTAAAACTGAAGATAAATTACAAGAGTGCTCACCAAATGATCTCAAGAACAATATCCAAGAGGAGTTATGAGCTGAAGAAGTGAAGATATCTTTGGAATGTTCTGGGGCAGTGGTGGTTAATTTCACCCACGCTGAGATGTCGTTACTGGGGGAAAGTGGGGAATGAGAGTAGAATCAACTTAAGAATTAGTAATTTAGTATTGCTAATATATATGTATGCTTAATAGATATTTAGTCACTGGGAGTGATTGATTATCTATTTATTAGAAAAAAAATTCTATTACATTTCGTATCTGTTGATTGGGATCCAACAGCACATATAATAGTACAGATTAATATTAAGGAACTGTAAGGCCATAAAAAACCATTGCTCCAAGGGCAGCTGATTTATTCGTTAAAATAATAAAGTAGAACAATAATAAAATGTAGTCCTACTTTTAAATAACAATGCACATTCAAAATATGAAGCAGTTGTACTTTTAAAATTTTAATCAAATCCTATGGAATGATTTTATTCTATTTTCTTAATTACAATTAGAAATTTTGTAATATACCTAATATAAATAGGTACCTATTAAATTCACTTATGTTCTTTATGAGGAATTTTATTATTTTATCTAACAATATTAGTAAGCTATATATTATAATTTTGAAGACGTTAAACAAGTAAAATCGTAGTTTTAATAATTAATTATCACTAGAAGTGACGGTAGGATATGTTCATAGTTATTGGACGGTTCCACATTTTCAGACACATAAGAACATATGTATAGTTGATAATAATGAAAGTTCAATAAAAATCATATTTTTTTTTACATGTCCGAATTGTGTAACTGACCTATTACTCTGAACTCAACCTATCTATTTTCCCCTCACCTCACACAAGCCATCCCCTGCAGTGAATTAGTCTCCCTACTGAGGAGGAAGAAGCCATCCAAGTTCTTGGAGTAGTGCTTCTCCCAGGCAATGAGGGCCCAGTCCCTCACTCGGGCCTCCTTCTCCCAGAGGAGCAACAGAGACAGGCAGCTACTCATGGCACAGCGCAGAGTCTCCTCCGGGAGCTGAGGAGCACTGAACAGTCTCAGGAAGAGTTCTTTGATGAGACCAGCTTCAGGAGGAAGGAGGGGGTCTGACTGAGGGTGGGACTGACATCAGACACATTGTTCAAAGCACTAAATGACTAATAACTAATCACTTTAATGTCTGCATAAGAAACAAACGCTATGTTGCTAATACTAAAGAAAGGTCAGAAAAGAAATTGACTTCATCAACATAATAACCTATCTTCAGTCTGTGACAATGCTCATAAATGGAGAAAAGCTACTCCGTGAATGCAGTCACTTTCCAATAAATATTAAGAGGGACACAAGCACCGGTGACTGCACTCACGGACCCTCCTAACAGACTCCTTGGGTCTAGGCCTCCAACCATCGACCATAGTGAGTCGGCCATGTCCTGTCGTGATAGGGTTACCCTATCACGTCTGAGATATGGCCACCATCCTTACCTTCCTCACTACACGCAAAGGATTGGGAGATCGGACTCTGATCGGTGCGACTTCTGTCAAGCCGATCAGGGCACAATCTCTCACATTCTCACACAATGTCCGTCACTACACCTACACAGGACTACACACAACATACACTCACTGGAGCACCTTTGGACCCATCCTCAGGCAGTTATTAACTTCCTGAGTGATACGGGTTTCCCTTAGGCCCACACAGTGCCTTGGTGGCTGAAACCCGGGGAGCCCCTGGCATCCCGGCGAGGATGTTGGGGAGGTTATACAACAACAATGGATAGAAGAAGAGGTGATAGTAAACAAAGTTTATGATTGCGAGAATCTTTTAAACGAAATTACCAACAGACAATTATAATACAAATGAACAATTCCTGCCTAAACAAATCAAGAAGGCAATATTAAAATTAAACAAATGAACATTTCAGTGTTAGTTAATCCTATCTGGTTAATTACCTGCTGGTCCAATGTTCCTCCAATAGGGTCCAATGTTCCAAGTCTAACTAGACACAGCACGATAGAGATGACATCATTAGGGGATGACACCTCTCCTTTAGGATACGACCTATCGTTCTCACGAGGCTTCAGCAGGGCCGTTAGTCGTGGTCTGACGATGCTCCACACTGACTGCCCTTTACCATTAAGGTTTCTTTCTTTGATCACGTGTAGGAGAGATAGGCAGAGTTCTTCAGAGCAAGAGCAGGGCAAAGTGACTTCAGAGGTGTTGTTCTCACTCTTCAGTTGCCGACTCAGCAGAAGAAGTGTGTCCCATAGAATGAAGGCGATGGTTTGACCAAATGGCTCCCAGTGGTTAGTTGATATTAAATCTGGCAAATGAATTAGATTATTTTAAATGGTAAAAAATATCATATTAATGATAAATACAATTGACAATTTCTATTAATCACTACTTGACAAGATAATTTATTAGACAATGTATACATTGCAAAAGGAGGAGATAAATTAATTCTATTACTATCATTGGAATTTGGGAGGAATTTAAATAAATCAATGAGTTTAAAATAAGTGGATATGGCTATCTGGTTGATATAAATAAAGATTGTTTCATGGGATAATGAGAACTTTATCAATCAGGTGTAAATAAGAGGAGTTACTGCATTAACATTTCTTACCTTGCCCCATCATTGGCTGGGTTACAATGCCCTCCTCCTTCACCAGCAAAGGCAGACTGTTTCTCTTGGTGGAGAGAGGGACATTGAGAGTATCGTGAGTGGATTCTATAGAGTGGAGTATTGCCAGACTCCACCAGCGTATGGTGAGGTGGGCGTGGAACAGGTGGTATGCCACTGACGGACACTGAAAATAGTTGACGGATTGTAATTTCATTTAGGACCATATTTTAAAAATAGGAATTTATTAAGAATTAACAGCTAGCCAAGTAGCCACTGAATAAATAATCAAGAAAAAAATTGCAAATGAATAAAACTTTTCAGTTTTGGAATATTTAGATCTCATTCAGCCTATTATGTTTTAAAGCATAAATATTAATAATTTAGTATTTAACTTGAAATACATACATTAATTAACTATTTCACAACTTACCTTATTCGATTGAGGCGACACAGCGGATGTGACATAATTTTGCAGTCTGTCAAAAGGACCTATAAACTTTAGCACTGATAACACTTCCTTAGCTATAACACAGCACTTCTGTTTTAACCTCACACTTTTGTATTCTATTAAATTGGAGTCCTGACCACAGGGAGTATCACTTTTAGAACATAAGGTATATTGCACGTAATGCCACAGACTGTTGTAGAAAATGGCTATCTGTTCATGAAGAGCTGACGGACTGTTGGTTGAGTCTGAGTCATTTATAATAATTTCAGTCGCACTGAAGTGATTTGACGAACATTGGTTCTCAATGAAACGAACACTTTGTCTGAAAAAAAAACTCAATTAGGCATTTAAACTTTCATAAAGGCTAACTATACACTGAATATTTATTTTATAACACCTATGTTTTTAAATCTTTTGAGTAAAAATTATTTCAAATTAAGACTAAAATTTAGTTAATATTTTCATAACGTAATTTTGATATCACACATTTTATAACCAGATTAAAAATCACTCACTTGACTGCACTGAAAAAGTGTTTGCTGTCATTCCACAGACAGTCGACAGTACAGGGAAGTTGAAAAGCAAATGCAGAGCATGCAGAAGACTGCTTCTCAAGCCAAGGAGTTATGTTCTTATTTTTGAGTAAGGCCGCCAAACATCCCCTCGGTAAAATACTGTCAGTGGCAAATAATTTGGAAAGAGGCTCGGGCTTTCCAGTGCATTCCAGGCGCACTAATTTCTCCTCTTCTTTGACTGCACCTGCAAAAATACACAGATCAAATTGAATGATATATTAATAGAAGGTGTCCATATTACCTGAAGGCTGCAGGTATAGATATCATACCAATTAAAATAAGAGTTAAATTATAATTCTTAAACCAACCTATACTGTTGAATAAATTATTGAAAATGTGGAACCATCCAATAATTAAGAACTTAACTTAGCTTTAATTAGAAATATTGGCTAAATTTATATTTTTGTTATCAATGAAGGTAGTTATAACTATATTACTAGCTAGCTATTCTATGTTAATAATATGAAACCTAATTTAATAGCAAAAATATTTCAATAACTAGACAGATGTGAAATCAACATACTTGAACATAGATGATTTTGATTATATGATATAATTTAAATGTAGGATAAATTTGATTACTGATGATTATTGCTAAAATAATAATGTGGAAACGAAAATATCCTAATATTTAATTTATTTCCAACTAACAACATCATACCTGACTTAATTTTCTCCAGATCATCTATCATCTCAGCATCATTGAAGAAGTCCATGTCATCAACATCCCACTCCTCCTCCCAGTCCTGGGGATTAAAGGCCCCACTTGCTCCCCCATCAGGAGGCTTTGTTACCTCAATAGGGGGAGTGAGGGGGAAGGAGTGACCCGACTGTCCAGACATTTAGATGCTGAGCAATGATCACATATGTAATGATTATTGTACTAATTACTTTTATATATAATTTCTATTTCTGAAAGTTGAAAATGAATAAAAATAATAATCAAATTACCCTAAATCCCAGGTAATAATGCATGTCCAATTTCCAAACTCGACATTTAAATGGCAAGTTTGTGACAATTATTTTGAGCCCATCAATTACAAATGGCGAGAAATATCTAGTTTTCTCCTATCCTACCATGTTATTTTGGAGAGAATTTATCATCTATGGGAATTTGATCATTTTGGAGAGAAATTTGGTTATTTTTGGAGAGAACTGGAGAGACAAATGGAGAGTTAAAGAGACACATTATTTTACTTGGCCTAAATAAACTTGCTTCCTTGAGCAAGTGATTAAACATGTGATTAGCTATGTGATATACTATATACTACGCAATTCTTATTTTTTTAAATATATACTAGAGTCCTAGACAAGCATGGGACAATGGAGAGAGTGAAGAGACACATCTCACTCTCAGATTATGTATACAGTCAGATTTTAATTTGAGAGACTGTTACTCTCTGACCAGCTTCATAATGTGTCTCATCTCAATCTCCTGCAAAGATTTTATTTTGAGAGAGAGTTACTCTCCGACTCACAGCAGCAGATTCAGAATCTTCCGCAGCTAAATTAAAGTAATTAATGGCAACATAGGAATTAATTCTAAATTTCCCGCAGCTAAATTAATATAATCAGACTGCAGGAACTGGTAAACTGTTCTCCAGGAAATCCTCTATTTTGGCTTCTGATTTCATTAAAATACATGAAAATATAGGAGAAAATTATGGATTGTTCGCACAGAAAATGTTAAAAATGTCCCATATTCTGCAAACTGGGAATATAATCATGATCTCCCACAGAGATCTTCAATTTCTAAAATTCAATCAAAAACTCCAGCAGAGAGTCTTTGAAAAATGTTCTAACTGGCAACTTCCAAACCAGTCTGGAAACTGCTTAGGCTAACAGATGAACTCTATATGCTACGGATTATACAATTTTTAGCAGTTTACCATTAAAAAACTCCAACAGATTAATTAGTTCATCAGAAAGCACCTATTTTTCCAGACTGGCTTCCAAATTTCCATATTCTGCAAACTGGCCCAGTCTGCAAAGCGCGTCAATGTCGCCAAAGATCTTTGGAGACTATATTTCCAGTCTGCAGAATATGGAACATTTATCCAAGACTCTCTGCAGGAGTTTTTGATTGAAATTTTAGAAATTGGAGATCTCTGCGGGAGATCTTGAATTAATTCCTATGTTACCATTAATTTAGCTGGGGGAGATTTTGAATCTGCTGCTGAGAGTCAAAGAATGACTCTCTCACACAATAAAATCTCTGCGGGACTCGGGAGAAGAGACTGAGACACATTCTGCAGACTGGCTATATTTGAGGGAAAATTCATCTAAACAAGATCTTTGTGACTATTTCCTAATTAATTCCTATGTTTACATCATTACATGTTATTATTGGAGACATATTGAAGAAATTTGGTCATTTTGGAGAGAATTTTGGGAGACTAATTGTCCTGAAATATGAAATGATTTCAACAAAATTGTCTGTTATGTAACTAGTTTGTTGTACTGCACACTTCATGATTGTTTAATGACCTGGCAGGCGGCAGCCAGTCTGCAGAGTCCAGTTTGTATATCGTGGTAAATTCCACCGACATGTCGGTGGAATTTTTTCCCTTTTGAAAATAATATTCTGGCAAAGTCGGTGGATTTTTTAGCAATTTATTCCTATGTTGCCATTAATTTTCAGTGGATAATTTGGAAAAATGTTGGTGGATCAGCCAAATTACTGGAAATTTATGGTGGATTTTTTCAGCTCTTTGAAAAGGTCAGTGGGATTTTGTGCACCAAATACAGACTGGTGCAGAGAATAGAGTATGGGAAATATGTTGGATTTTCTCTCCCAAGTAAAATAGTATGTCTCATAAACTCACCATTTGCCTCTCCAGCTCTCTCCAAAATTCAACAAATTCTCTCCAAATTGATCAAATTATCATTAATTCTCTCCAAAATAACATTGTAGCATAGGAGAAAAATAGATAAAACTCGCCATTTGCAATTGAAGGGCTCAAAATAACTGTCACAAACTCGCCATTAAAATGGCGAGTTTGGACATGCTTTTTTACTTGGTTTCTCTCCGAACAATTTTGAATTTACATTAATTTTGCTACAAACGCAGTGAAACACTTCTGACTGAATCCCTATATTATAATATTTACATTAATTTTGCTACAAACAGAATAAGAGATCTCTACGAACACTTTACTTTAGCCTAGTTAAAGTGTTCATGTATAAGAGTATGTCAGCCAGTCTGCAGAAACTAGTTAAGCGTTCGTAGAGATCTCTTAATCTGTTCGTAGCAAAATTAATGTAAATATAGGAATTAATTCAGAAGTGTTCGTAGCAAAATTAATGTAAATATAGGAATTAATTCAAAATTGTTCGGAGAGAATATCCCAAATATCTTACATATTCTGCAGACTGGTATGTCAGTTAAAGGCTTAAAGCCAATTACCTAATTGGCAATTTGGCATAGATTTGAAATGGTCAAATTTCAGATGTCTAATTGGCTTTAAATTTTGAATTAATTCCCATGTTCCCATTAATTTTGGCTCAAAATCTACAAAAAATGAGCCAAATTGGCTTGGCTCAAATTTTTTTATGAAATTTTGGCTCAAAAATTGGCTTAACATTTTCGAGCCTCTGAAACATGGGTTAATCAAACTTAATTCAAGATCCCCCGCAGAGATATATAATTTCTAAAATTGGGCTCAGATTTGTCTTGTCACAGAGAGTCTTGGAAAAATGTTTCATATTCTGCAGTCTGGTTGTGAGGTGTAGAGACTGGTGTGACACAGTGGCAGGCGTGCATCCTGATGAGTGATGACCAGTGAGTGAGAGATGCTGAAACAAAAAACAATGCAAGATTTAAATCTTTCCTTAAATGAACAAAATAATTTAAATTGTAATAATACCATATCCTTGCAGTTTCAATGAGTAACTAGAACTGTCTAGAAGGTTATAATTATTGCTTCCTGAAGAAGATACACTATCAAAATAAGGAAAACACATTCAAAAATTGCGGCAGCCGTATATTTACAAAACAAAATAGTCGGAGTGTAACGACTCTATCAAACGAAACCAAGAAGTCAATGTCTCTGATGATTATTGAATCTGATAAACTTATTGTTGGTTTTATATCTTTATGCAATATATTGATAAGAATATGACACTTGGTTTTATTCTAAAACGAACGCTAAGGAATGCTTAAATTTTCTAGTTCAATAAATTTATCACAACCTGATATGTGCTTGATCTTGTCTATAATAGATGGGCCTTCTTTTACCATGAACAATTTGAGTGGAAGTTCCTTGTCACTAACATAGTAGTTAGCTCAATAGAAATTTCTTCATTGGCAACCGAGTTATATAGGTTGCCTGGGAAGCGAAAGCTTAAGTTAATAGGCCAAAATTTGCTCTTATAAAAATTAATAATGTAAATACCTACATGATAGGTACCTAATCGTTTTTTTTTTAATTATGTGGTTGTAATTATATAAAATATATTGTAGCTATGATATAAAGTGAGAGGTGACATCTTTATTTAACCAAATGTTATAGTAACTACTATATAGTAAAGGGCTCGCACCGGTTTGCAAGAACCAGTTGCTAGACAGTTTGAAACCCACCAAGCACAGTAACCAGGGTACAGGAACAAAACGTGTATAGTAAGTTAGTAGCTTGTAGACGACACAAAAATATGACGTCACCACAACAACACATTCCTTGTTTGTGACCGAGCGGCTCATACTTAATTCCTCGTATTTGCATGTTAATATCGATAAGTTTAAAGTCATTTTGTAAAGGTTTCGTGCAAAAGAAAAGCGAAAATGGCGATTTAACCTCAAAGTACGGATGTAACTCAGGTGTGTTTTTATTGTTCATTTTTTTAACTTATCTATAAAAAATAGTGTCTTGAACATATGCTACCTAGGAGCCTAAACTAGTGCTAGTTATATTTGCTGAATTGTAGTTCCTATGAATAACAATTAAAGAAAAAAATAATGGAAATACAATTTAACCAATGCCTAGTTAGTAATTGATAAGAAAAAAAAAATAGAAGTGATTAAGTTTAAATTGGTTTTCCCATGTTTCAAAGTGTGGTCAGATTCGCCATTCCAGTCATCTGGTGGTCACTTCAAACTAGATTTGATCAGCTGATTACCATACCCTGTGTTACTGTATCAATATCATGCTGGTAACAACCCACGCCTACAAACAACGGTATGCCGATTCGATGGAACAATCCATCGATTCGATATCCCAGCAATCGTGAAAAAATCAAATCGATATACGTTCTTATACGGTATCATTAATAAAGCAGTGTTTAGGTACACTGCATTCGTGCACTTCTTCGATTAATTAATTATTCTCACAATAAAATAAAATAAATTAATTAAATGAATTTATCAGCATTACTTTATTGTATTCCCTGCTTTACTGTATTTCCCTGTTAGATTTAGATTCTCCATGTTCTTATCAATCTAATGATTTTCCTACGTATTTATAAATAATAAACATTATGCAATCAAATTGTTGTGATGTAATAGCCAGAAAACTTTGTTTTTTATTTATGTTTCTTAATCACAAACATTCGAATTGAACTCAGAGAATTAGTAATGTAGAAGTAGTTTAATAACCTTAGGTACTATCTCGGAAAAGTGTATCCGTCAGCTGTTGTAATATGCTATTTTAGCAGTTTTGACCTTTCTTATTTTTTGCATGTGGCATTTTAGAGAGTATTCCTCCGCGTTCAAAAATCCCCCAATAAGGAGGAGCCTATATTGCTGGGGTAAAATGCTAGGGTAATTGGGTGAAATGGGGGATTAGATATGTGTATCTAGAGGAGGGACGAGGGGGGGGGGTGATTTTTTATCGATTTCTGACAAGTGATTAGATATTATTTTTGTATTATTTAAATTAAAGTATAAATATATAGTTTCATTTGTATCATCCATGCAATGTTCATTTTGTAATGAATACATGTATTTTTTTTATAATTTGTAATGCATATTTATAATTTTGAAATTTTGCATTCAATTAACCTTGGTATATATTTCGTACGATTTACTCTTGTATGTCTTCATGCAATTTACTTTTGACCAATTGTCGTTCTAATATTGAAACTAATAACTATTCGAATTTGAGGTTAAAGTAGATTTCTAGCTTTATCTTTATCAAATCTCATTAATTCCAAAAATATTATTTATGACAACCATTCACACAAGAATATTAAACTAATCCTCTTCAGATATGATTTTAAATAACTTCGCTTCTTTTACTCCTTTAAATTATTTGTTCTCCCATAGGCTATATTATTAAAACTATAAAACACGTTTTCAACTTTGTGGTAAATGTTTATAGTTTTACTTTTAGTTTTGTCAAATCTTATTCCACGAATATTTTATATTATAATCATTCACACAAGAGCATTTTATCGTCTAAAGATATGATTTTTAATAGCTTCTCATTTTTTTCACATTTAAATAATTTGCTGGACGGGATATAACCAGTCTCAGTTATAATCCGGAGATTTTCTGCATTCAGAATTTCAATAAATTAATAGTGGTGACTAATTTAGTCGATAAGACAAGTTTCTTTTCTTTTTCGAAGTCCTTTATGTGTATTATCTTTTTAAATTCATTCAATATATTGGCCAAATGAGGAAGTTATTAAAATTTGTGTTTTTAAAATGATAATAAATTAATAATTCATCTTACGTTTTAATTTAATGACAACAATCATTAAGTTGCTGAAAAGCGTTTTTCTCTATTTTCATCAACTTATAAATAAGTAATTACTAATTTCCTATACGGCTATACCGATACTTTCTATCTTTTATTGAAGTTACTTAATTAAAATTCTTTTAGGCTAAAGAATAAAATAAAACTATGACTAAGTTGTAACTTAGTTTAGTTTAGTTTAGATTTTAAATGCTGTAATTTGATGGATTTTTTATCATCAAGTGAACTGATTCTTTTCAGTTTAAAATTTTTATATATTAAATGCTTGCACTACCAATTAACAAGCAGTGATATCGTGAACTAAAAATAACTAAGTGATCATAATTTTTCTTCTCAATAAATGTCACATCGCCAACGTTGACAATAAAATAAGTTACAAAGTTCTATGAGATGAACCAAAAGAAAGTTTCTCCAAGAACAGAACTAATGTAGCTACCTACTGCAGTTTTGGTGCTTAATTTGTGACATCGGAGTGAAACTGGGATTCATGACATTACTGTCAACTAAGGCTTTCAACTTGCAAGTTCTATCTCTTATCAGATAAATAAAGGATCAATAATAGAAAATGGATAATTATTTTATATTTATAAAAAATATAGTTTTACAAAAGTTGAAGATAACAATTAAATTAGGCAAAAATTTAAAAACTACTACACGACTAAATACACTTGCAGGTTATTTTAAAGTAAAATCTACCCGATACAATTTTTACTAAAATAAAGGATTTCTGATTAGTACTAGTTTACATGAAGTATCAATCTTAGAACAATTTTTAAAAGCTTAGGGTTGAATGATTAACATGAACTTACAATATACAATTAATTATATATTTACCTAAGATTAAAGTTTTTCAAACGCATAGCAATAAATAAAATACACAAATTAGTTCGGTCTTTTATGCACTTCCTTTTCACGGAGAAATTTCGTTGAAAATCTAAAAGTAATAAGCATGAATTAATGGATATCACAGGGAATGAGACCAGACTTCCTGGGAATGATGAGAACTCCTCTGATAGTGATTAGTACTGTCCTGATGAGAATATACACTGACAGTGATTAGTACTGTCCTGATGAGAACTACACTGACAGTGATTAGTACTGTCCTGATGAGAACTACACTGATAGTGATTAGTACCGTCCTGATGAGAACTTCACCGATGGGAACTTCACTGATGAGAACTGTCCTGATGAGAACTGCGGTGGTGCGAAGTTATTTGAATCTGAAAATGTTTACAAACAAATTGATTAAAAAATCTCTGATATTGACTTAGAATTACGCTACAAGCAGTTATTAACAAGATAAAACAAATTGAATAGATTTTATTTTAATCTCATACTATAACATTATTTTTTATTTTACTAGGGGTTTAACGTCGTGCTTCAGTCATATCGTGACTATTTCGCTGACGTAAAAGGAAATTAAATACAAGGGACTAGAAGAAGCAGTGAGAAAGGAAAGTGGCTCCATGAACAAAGGCACTTACCACCGTTGGTGACAATGCTCATGGATGCAGAAAAGCTACTCCGTGAATGCAGTCACTTACCAAGGAATGTGACGGAAAAGGAAAATGAAGAGGTGATAGTAAATGAAGCCTACGAACCTACCTAACACAAAAATCTAAGACCTCGTAGTTGAAGAGCATAACCCTAGCGCTATTCTACAAAATCCTGAACAATGTGTATTCGAAGCACATTTGGTTATGTTAAAAGTATCCACATTCGAGTAGCAAGGAAGAAACAAGATTTGATAGAAAACAAGATTAATGGAAAGTAGAACACAGACAATGCTCATGGATGCAGAAAAGCTACTCCGTGAATGCAGTCACTTACCAAGGAATGTGACGGAAAAGGAAAATGAAGAGGTGATAGTAAATGAAGCCTACGAACCTACCTAACACAAAAATCTAAGACCTCGTAGTTGAAGAGCATAACCCTAGCGCTATTCTACAAAATCCTGAACAATGTGTATTCGAAGCACATTTGGTTATGTTAAAAGTATCCACATTCGAGTGGCAAGGAAGAAACAAGATTTGATAGAAAACAAGATTAATGGAAAGTAGAACACAGATAGATTAAAATCCTCACTGTGATCAGAGTGTGTTTCGAATTTTAAAAATCAAACTTACAAAATATTTACCCAAAGGACCAAAAAGAGTAACACCTCGATCTAATATTTTTAATTTTTTCTTTATGTTGATGAATGAAGAGGTTATACCGCAAACGATGGAAAGAAAAGGATAATTTAAAATGAGTGAAGAAAAGACAACAAAGCTATTTTTGGAAATTGCAAGATAAGGTTGAATAGATATTTAGCATTAGAAACGTGGTTTTATAGAAACGCTACATATATATTCCATTACTCGAGACTAACTGTTAGATAAAGTCTAATAATTCCAATCCGTAGAATACTTACTACAAAGGCTTATATTACAAACTAATTGGAAAAAAGTCGAATTAATTTAAGTGAAACAAAATAACTCTACAAAAGAGATAATTGAATTTTACTAATTTCTTGTAATTAAATATTGGTCATTTTTTTAAAAAAGATTATAGCTTTATGGAAACAGAAATTGCACTGAAAAAGAGTAATACATATTTGCCTCAAAAATGGAAGGAAGCATTTAATTTTATTCGATTTGTTGTCAAAGGAGATGCAAAGAACGAAACTGTAAAATAGAAAAAATAAAAGTCAATAAGTTGAAAATACTGAACAATGTCACTAAACTACTTAATTTTATTTAAATGTTCAAATGTGAATGTCACAAGGACTAATGAAATATTGTAGAAACTCTCATTTTAGCGGCAAGTTACATGTTGAAGTAATCTAGAATATTGTATAAATTAAGCTATTCGTATTATCAGTAAATTTAAACGTTTTTTTAGTTTAATGATTTAATGAGTCAAGAGTTCCAAACTAGGCAATAAACAAAAAGCTACAGTTAAAAAAAATTAGTTGATACAACTATAATGAACTATTTTCTTTAGAACCACCATTAATACTAGCAAAATAAATAACCGTTTATCACCATGGAGTGGATATGAACAGTCAATTCAGTATTTAAGAATTCAGTATTTCAGAAACTGCAGAAACCATAAGTTGTGTATTTACAATTGCCAATTGTAAAATATTTGGACGAAATAATTTACAATTGGCAATCAATTTAATTGGAAGTTTTTAGGCCATATCGCTGATATTGGAAAGAAATTGAATATATATGGGGCTTGAAGTAACAGTTAGAAAGGAAAGAGACTCCATGAAAGAATTAACTACCACCAGTCGGAGACAACGCTCATGGATGCAAAAAAAAATAATCCATGACTGCAGTCACTTACCAAGGATTGTGATGAAAAGAGTCACCAACACCGGTGGCAGCACTCACAGATGGAAAAGGAAAATGAAGAGGTGATAATAAATGAAGCCTACCGGACACAAAAAAAAACATACGAGTTATCCTCAGAAACTACAATTAGCCATAAAAATGATAAGCCTGAAGCTGTTGTGCTCTTCTCTTATATTCACCTCAACAGATTGAGGATACAGGCACTGGGGGCTTTGCAATTAGCCTACTATATTATATCTTTAAACAATTTTCATGCATTTTTTAAATTATATATTTATGAAACATAACTGATACGAATAACTTTGCTAATTCTATCAGTTATCACTGAACTAATAGAAGTTTGTCCTTACCAATTGAGAATAGGGAGATTTGCACTGCTGTCGTTTGTTTCTTCCGCTTTCTTGTGAGAAGAAGTGATCTGGTCATAGATAGTGGTCTTTAGAGTTCCACCTAGCGAATTCTCGCTCTACCCATTGAACTGGAAACAAATTTTAATAATATAAATTAGTATATAAGTTATTGTTATTGAATAGGTTTGATGCGAATATAATGGTTTCGAGATTTCGTTAATCGGAAAATATATAGAAAAGACCTTAATATAGATCTAGCAGTTAGATTGGAAAGAGACGCCGTGAATTGAATGAAAGAGACTCTTCAATGGAATGTTACGGAATGAGAATCTAGTAATCGTGGAAGTAAGAGAAAAATGAACAAACAGGGTGCAAAAACATATTGCAAATTATATTAATAAACAATCTAAGACTACATTGTTATCCCTATCTAGTGCTATTCTACAAAACAGTGAATTTCAATGAAACAAAAAGGAAAAAAACTTGGTCACCATCCAATTTGCAACTGTTCGTATCGAAAAATTCTCTGCCTCTTTCTTCAATTCATGACTGTTACATAGTGTCATTCGTTGAAAACTGTCATAAATGCAACATGAATATCTTACATATTTACTATTATGAATTTAAGATAGTTTTTTTTAGTATAAAGTTATTAATAAATAATCTCTGTTAATTTAAGTAGGGGTTTAACGTCTTCTTTGGAACCAAAGGCCAAATCGCTGACAATGAAATTAAATACAAGGGACTGGAAGAAACAGTCTGAAAGGAAAGTGGCTTCAAGAACAAAGTCACCTACCACCGTCGGTGACAATGTTCATGAATACAGAAGAGCTACTCCGATAATGCATTCACTTAAAAAGAATAAAAAAGGACCCAATTTAAGGTCCGGAGGCTGCACTCACGGATGGAAGATTAAAATGAAAAGGGGATAGTAAATTAAGCCTAACAAACCCAAAAGTCGAAGACCTCGTAGTTTGAAAGCATAAACCTAGTGCTATCCTCTAAAACTGCAAGTGGCGTAAAAAGATAAACATAATAAGAATAAAAAAAGACAATTATTAATCCAAATTACAACATTTCGAGGCCAAAGGGAACCCCCTTCTATTAAATCCACCACAAACAGCTTCTTGATGAACACGGCCTCTAACAACTGAAACCTCAAAGCTTCAAAACACACGTCAAAACTTAAATTTATAAGTTATAGCATTCACTGTGCTTCTTTTGATAGCTATGCAACATTTTAATGTAATTTTGATTCAAAATGTTTTAGAGACTCTATTGAGAGGGCTGCAATGAAAAATTAAAGAGCCGCAATTTACCTGCGTGACCCTAGAGCTCATGCAGGCTTTTAAATTCTTTGCTACCCAGAAAGAAAGAAATTTCTTATAAGAGTTACCTGCACAAAATAAAAACGAGAATTAGAATTAGAAGATGAAAATTATGGGAAAAATAAATTAGGTGAATATACGTAATTACATTTACCGTTTAACACTAACCTTGAGCATCCAGCTGTTCCGAAAATTATTCGTAGGTTTTCCCTTTTTTTATAGTGCATAAATATTGTTGTATCTATAGGTATTGTGAGACTAAAACCTGAAAAAGATTTAAATTTAAAGGTATTTATAAATACAGAAAGAACAGTTTAAACAAAAATTATATACTACAGTCTACATTATAGTACTATTGACGTAAACCGGCGGCTATTTACGAATGGAAGAATAATATGCATAATAGTACATTTAATAAAGTATATACCCACCTAAACTCTAGGAAGTCTAGAGGCTAAAATAAAAAATAAAATTTGGTTATAAGCTACAGCTCTAGATGTTTTTTTTTTCTTTCATTTCCATGTCTACAGATCTTATTCAAAGGAATTTAGGCACAATAATATAAAGGAGAATTCCGTATTTTTTTAAATTAAATAGTTTAATTACTGTGCGGGCACTGCTTTATGATTCTAGTACAGAGTAATGCAAAGAAGTGCATAAAATCTAATTTTGCTTTTTCGTAAACTGTTCCAAATCTCGACATTTTGCAGGTTTGGATACCTATCAAAAATGGTTCCACTAACTATAGAAAAAAAATTCTGAAGTTCGGTATTATTTCAAAGTCCAGAAGTAAAGATACAAAAGTTTTGAAATCACACATTTTGGTAATAAATTGCAAATTCCATCAGCAATTTCAAGAATATCTGTGAAATATTGATAAATTTATAATTCGAAATGATCTCAAGAACAGAAACACTTGATATTGAGCTGGACTTCGTCTCAGCTATAAGCAAAAAGCAAAAAATCAACTGGTAAAAATATTTAGAGTTCATATCCAAGAAGAAAACAACTAGCTCAGAAATCTGATCAGTCTTTCGAATATCTCAATTTCAAGGAATAAACTGCCTAAAAATGGTAGCATTAACAATTTTTCACAGAGTTAAAAAAATATAGCTTAAAATTTTGAATCTAGAACTTAGAAAATAAAAGAAGCGAAAAAAATTAATTTACCAATGTATAAGTAAAAGATATAGTTCCATATGAGCATGACAATAAAAAATAGAGTCCTCAGCTAGAAAGACTGAAGAATCCAGGCTAAGTGAAATTAGTATATAGAGAAAGATTAATTTTCGATCTGCCTAAAACACAAGTTTTTAAATAGAGAGAGAGTGAAATTTGATGACTTTTCACCATGACGGCTGAAGACGAAATGTCCCGCACTGCATTAAAAAGAATGGAAATTTCTTACATGCGGGGGTAAAATGAGAATTTGGGGTAGCGTACGATAATCCGTGGGACAGTGGGAACTAGATTATTCATGCGCGCCTCAGCAATTGGACGGATACACTTTTCCGCGATAGTACACGTTGAGTTGCAATAAAGTCAATATTTCACAAACATCGACCAAAGTTATTTTCATAATATGTAGAAGTTATCTTGAAGATTTGTGTCATTAGTTCTTAATTATTGCGTATTGATAATTTATTAAAAATCAGTTAAGTTGAACCGAAAACTACATACAATTTGGTTCAGTAAATATTTTATTATTTGCTTTTAAAGTTTTTTATATTCTGAGAGCATGCAACAATTGACCGAATCACTAATCTGACGCTGAGAAGGAAGATTGTACACTCTTTGTTTTGATTGTAAATTTAGATTTTTAAACAAACAATGTGTTTATGGCCTTCGTTAAAGATATTAATTGTTTCCTAGAGTATATAAACGTTTCTTTAATAAGTTTATCCCATTTTATACCTTTACACGAATATTAAATATATTAATCAAACCTAATCTAATACCTAGTTGACAATCAAAACAAATGGTGTACATTCTTCATCTTCTGCCTGAAAATTAGAAAGTCGGAAGTAAAATAGGTTTAGTAGAGTTTTAATTATAAAAATCTTCAAAAGCATATGGAATTAAAAATATGCTATCAAATTTGATGGGATTTGAAGTAAAATGATGAGAAACATTAACCTCGTTGATTCAAGCAGTAAAAAAATTGCTTGGAAGGGACCTTTAAAGTTAATTGTACTAAAATTTGATGTAAAAATAATTAATCGCGATAAAAATGATCAATTCTAATAACAATTGAGATGAAATCATTGCACTTATTATCTGTAGGGTAAGTTCCGCGCGTTATCGACCGGTTCTACATACTCGTTTATATAATTTAATATTTTAACTGTTTATATTAATTGGTACTGTTTTAAAAAAATATGAGAACACTTTTCCTTTACTGTACAGTGCTCGCAGCTGTTCTTCACAGGTGTTCCCCAAAGGATGTTTTCTACGTTACATCTGCCATGTAAGTACCTAGACCGGTTGGTAAACCTTAGTCAACTCTACATGAAAATATAGAAAATAGAATTTTGTTTATAAATGTATGAAAATGTTTTTCAATTACTTTTTATTGTATTTTCCCAAGTGAATTATATTAATTATATTATACAAAGAAGTGACAGAGTTTGTCTGTCTGTCCGAAGCCTTTGATAATTATAAAGGAAAAATTATTAATCGCCTCATAACTATTAATAATTAAATGAATCATAGTTTTGACTCCGAGAATATTATTGTTTGTTTGTTAAATCAGAATCTATGCAATTATGTATGTATTGTATAAGTACCTACCTACTTGTATTTATATAATCCTAAAACCCATTATATTTAGTGAATTCTTATGAATGAACAAAAGGTTGGTTACTGTACTATATGTAATATTAATAAAAAATAATGTTTAGAATTATTGTCGAAGTGTTTTATGTTATTTCATGTTAAAACAGTGAAATAATATAGGTAAGTTCCGAGTCATTGGACTATTTCACATTTTCGATCATATAAAAAAATAATTCCTTAAAATATCACTCGTTACTTAATTGGCAAAATAACGAATAGAAAAAATTTAATTATTTTTGTTTGATGCAAATGTAAAACAGTCGATAACTAAGACTCACCCTACGCAGCTGTAGTAAATTATTCAATATTGTTATTTATCTTTCATATTAAACAATGTTATTTTTAAATCCGTCTTAATTATATAACATTAAATATAATATAAAATACATTCTAATATTGCAATGTAAACTACTAAATTAGAAATAGACGCTGTTCAGAAGTAAGATGGGAACAGTATAACCACCTACGTATTTCAGGCACTTAGTGCAATTATCCTAAATGTAGGTTAATTACTTTGTTCGTATTAACTGCGCATAGGACACCCAGATACAGAAAGCTTTTAGGCCTTTATCCCAAGAAAAAGACGGTATCTAT
>CANNZV010002343.1:0-16349 GCA_947561585.1 Caprella mutica | reverse complement strand
AAAAGACGGTATCTAAGTGCCTATTACTAAAATTTAAAAGTAATTCTTCACCCTTAGAAAATCCTATATTTATTATTCACTAATCAGAGTCAGTAATTTCTTACCCCTGTAAGATATCAGAGCTGTATTGCATCATTATTGTATTCGTGAAATTATGATTTTAATCCTTTGTCTTTTTTTTAGTGCCATCATCAGCTGATTTCAGTGGAAAACCGCACACACATTTTCAAACTACGCATCTTCACACAAAGGAAAGTAGCGTCCACACTAAAACTTTTCTTCTAATTCTTTTTTCGTCAATTTTGGTGTTGTCAAAAAAAATTGTAGACAATTATTGTGCTTTCCAATAACACAAAAAATTTACATTGATAATTGGCAACACAACGAATATCAAAACAAAAGATCCAAACAAAAGATTGATAATGTGGACAGGGTTTAAAAGGCGCAGGACAAGCAGCTGAGATATCAGTTGTTCACAGTCTACTGAGAGGAGAGGTGATCACAATTGTTGCTCTTGAATAATACACCGGTAAGTTTATTATATAACTTTATTGGTTTCGTACTATTTACGCTAAACATTACTGTTCAAGTAATTATTTATTTTATTGTTTAGCTCCATACGGCCATACCTATGTTTTACATAATAATTTAATAAATATTATTACTATAGTTACAATTTAATAGGTCATGTGTCGTAATGTTTAGTAAAATTCTGAACTCGGCAACAATATTCGGGATGTAATATTCTACTTTTCACATAACTTATAGATCTACCATGCTATTTATTCATTATCTCAATATATTTGCTCTATTTTTCATACTCTAAATATTTTTTACCATTCTATGCATGTTCATTGACAATATATACGTATATAGGTAGGTAGTCTACATACGATACATCCGCTATAAGCATTTATGCTACAAGAGTGCATATTATACGCTGTAAGAGTGCATATTATACGCTGTAAGAGTGCATATTATACGCTGTAAGAGTGCATATTATACGCTATAAGAGTGCATATTATACGCTGTAAGAGTGCATATTATACGCTGTAAGAGTGCATATTATACGCTGTAAGAGTGCATATTATACGCTATAAGAGTGCATATTATACGCTGTAAGAGTGCATATTATACGCTGTAAGAGTGCATATTATACGCTGTAAGAGTGCATATTATACGCTATAAGAGTGCATATTATACGCTATAAGAGTGCATATTATACGCTATAAGAGTGCATATTATACGCTGTAAGAGTGCATATTATACGCTGTAAGAGTGCATATTATACGCTATAAGAGTGCATATTATACGCTATAAGAGTGCATATTATACGCTGTAAGAGTGCATATTATACGCTGTAAGAGTGCATATTATACGCTATAAGAGTGCATATTATACGCTGTAAGAGTGCATATTATACGCTATAAGAGTGCATATTCATATATCACCATATGACTCATATAATTAAAAACTGCTTTATTTTATATTTACCTCTCCTCTCTTAATTTTAATTTATTTAATTATAGTTATTTTACTTTGCTAAAATTTTACGTTAATATGAATAAATGGATCAATATGACCAGAGTTACATAATGCTAAATCTATTTGTTTATCAATCAAATCATCCAAGCTAATCAATCCATCAATCACCTTATTAAAGTTAATTAAATTATCAACAATTCGTTTGAGAAGTCTAACCCTGTATACCACCCACTGCATGTTTTGTCACAAATACAAGCTATTTATATATATATACATAATTCAATGTATATTTTGCAACCTATCAAATGCTTTCTTTATTTAATAACTATTTGTAATGATTAACCCATTACTATCATTTAAGACGATTAAACAATAGAAAGTATACAGTGGATATGCACTGTCAGATGCTGTTGTGACACATCTGCAGAAGATATATAAATAAAGTATACACTTACTAAGGAATTCATTTAGATATGCAATATTTTATTTAATATTTGAGAGATGTTAATATTATTTAATTAACCACTTACTATATGACGTACCAACAATGAAAACTGTTGTTAATATTTATGGATTATACTCTTCCACACGTTCGCTCTTTATTTATTTCGATTTCAAATTAAATTATTTATTATGTAAATGCAAGATATATTCATTTATAAGACTTCTGCTTTACACTTGTAGGCTTTTCACTTGCGTACTATATTTAATATAACTACCTCACTAAATTTATACTCATAATGAATTAATAATAGATACATTGAAATTGTTTTAACATGATATAGTACGCGAATTTAATTAGAATATGCTTTATTTATTATTAAATGGTTTATTTTTTAAATCATTAACGTGTGTTTCTGTCTAGAAGAAAAATTGATTTCACCCTTTTTTCCAGTTTATATTTATGATATTAATTGATAAATACTCATTATTTACTGATATTTCTTATATCTACAAATTACATTTGTTTGCCCTGTTTATTCATCCTACTTATTCACTGTGTTTCTGCTCAGACACGCGATGAAGGTTCTGATTGTCACCGCTGCACTGTGTGTGGCGCTAGTGTCGTGCAGATCTGCCACCCCTAACCCCCTGTCAGATGATTTCATCACTCTGGTGAATGAGAAGGCTGACACCTGGCAGGTAAGTCTCACTGTTGGTTCTTAAAATAATCTAATTGCAAAAGAGTGAATTAAGTTACGAACCTGTGAATGCTTTTTCTATCCTGCGTGATATCATCGCAAATGATAAAATTCCTAGTTTTCGGACAGTTCCAACATTTCTATCATATAAGGAAAGAAATTTGATACTTTAAATATACAAATCTTTAATCTTTTATTATTGTTTCATCACCACGTATTTAAAAACTAACCATTTTCTAATTTTTAGGCAGGGCGTAATTTCCACGACTCTGTGTCCATGCACTACATCAAGGGTCTGATGGGGGTTCTCCCGGGGTCTAAGTTGATGCTACCCTCCGAGAGACCCGTCCACCTCACCCCCCAGGTTGAACTTTCTGAAGAGTTTGACGGCAGAGCTGAGTTTGCTAACTGCCCCACCGTGGGTGAGATCAGGGACCAGGGGTCCTGTGGATCATGCTGGGTAAGAACAATTCGTAAATAGGTGATGTAGATATAAGATTGTTTCATCTACAATAATTACAATTTATTAAGAATAATTGTTAAAAAATTTCAATAAGTTACGGTTGGTCAAACAAATTTATAATGTTGAAACTTGTTTGAACATATTAAAACTTGTTTGAACATATTAAAACTTGTTTGAACATGTTAAAACTTGTTTGAACATGTTAAAACTTGTTTGAACATGTTGAAACTTGTTTGAACATGGTAACACTTGTTTGAACATGGTAACACTTGTTTGAACATGGTAACACTTGTTTGAACATGGTAACACTTGTTTGAACATGGTAACACTTGTTTGAACATGGTAACACTTGTTTGAACATGGTAACACTTGTTTGAACATGGTAACACTTGTTTGAACATGGTAACACTTGTTTGAACATGGTAACACTTGTTTGAACATGTTGAAACTTGTTTGAACATGGTAACACTTGTTTGAACATGGTAATACTTGTTTGAACACGTTCAAACAGTCTCTTACTTCCTCAATAGAACTTGTCTATAACCTAATAGTAACATGTTCCCCTTTTTCTAGGCCATAGCAGCTGTAGAGGTTATGACAGACAGGGAATGCATTCACTCTAACGGAGCTCGTAACTTCCATTACTCTGTTGATGACCTGGTCTCCTGCTGCTACAGTTGCGGTAGTGGCTGCGACGGTGGTTACCCTGGTGTTGCTTTCGACTACTGGAGACACAGTGGTATTGTCTCTGGGGGATCCTACAACTCCTCTCAGGGATGCAGACCTTATGAAATAGCTCCTTGTGAGCATCACGTCTCAGGTAGGGTTAAGAGGAACATGGATAACTTGATTTCTTCAATTGATAATATAGTTATATATTTAGAAAAAAAATTTAATACAAATTCTTCACAACATCAGTATTATTTATTACCTATTGAAATGAAAGTAACTAGCTAATGAAAATTTAAAATTTATATTGAAATATGTTATAAAATGTTTTTGATTGTTAAGAGACATCAGGTATCTACCAATAATAATCCATGAGATACAAATTTTGAAGAGTATAATGCTGTTAAATTGACTGGGTAGTAGTTTCAGTGTTAACTAGCCATAGAGGATATTTTACTAACCCCCCCCCCCTACAGGAGAGAGACCCCCCTGCAACCAGGACCTGCCCACCCCCCAGTGTGTGAGACAGTGTGAGGATAGTTACACTGTTGGTTACAATCAGGACATTCACAAGGGACAGAGTGCCTATAAGGTGTCCAGGCAGCCAGAGGACATCATGCAGGAGATAAAGACTCATGGGCCTGTGGAGGGAGCTTTCTCGGTAAGTAGCTACTCTACCCATACAAATTTATTAACTTATTTAATGCACTTGTTTTAATAAATGAATTAATGAAATATTTACTTGGTTAGTTTCTGGTCCGTTATTTTTACTTTATCCTATATTAAACTAATTAATTCATTTTTTAAACTAATTAATTAATGAATTTTATTAAATTGATTAATTTTTGAGTTAAATTCATTCTTTCATACTATATCAAATAATTCTTTTTTACTGCAATAATTTTCTCAATACCTAGCTTATTAACTAATGCATTTTTCTCTTCTTCAGGTTTACGATGACTTCCTCCACTACAAGAGTGGTGTTTACATCCACCAGACTGGTGACTATCTGGGTGGTCACGCCATCCGCATTTTAGGTTGGGGTGTTGAGGATGGTGTCAAGTACTGGCTCTGTGCCAACTCATGGAACACTGACTGGGGTGACAAGGGCTTCTTCAAGATACTCCGTGGTGAAGACCATATGGGCATTGAGAGTGAAGTCGTGGCTGGTATTCCTGCTTCCTAAGGCCCTTTTCAAACGGGCCGTTTTTCTCATGCCGCATATCATGCTGCATTGTGGTAGAAAAAAAAAACGCACGGTGTGAAATTGACCTGAATGGTTAAGAGGTGGAGATTGTTCTAGCTCAATATTTAATAAGTTATTGTAGTATTTAAATTTCTACTCCTCCCCCCCCCCCATCCCTCCTAAACCCTTGAATGTTGGTTAATTTTAATCTTTGAATGTTGGTAGGTCAGTCTGATGTCAAACTGTATTTATTTAGAGTAACTAGAGTCTGAAAGATTTCTATTTTTCTCTTTTATAATACAATGTCAGTAAAAAATAAAACTATGAACCATTTAATAGTATTCCATCATTATCCTCCCATGTTTATCATTTTTAACGCTACTTGCAGTTTTAGAGGATAGCGCTAGGGTTATGCTCTTCAACTACGAGGTCTTAGATTTTGTGTTAGGTAGACTCGTAGACTTCATTAGCTATCACCTCTTCATTTTTCTCTTCCATACGTGAGTGCAGTCACCGGTGCTTGTGCCCCTTTTTGTTGATAGGTGACTGCATTCACGGAATAGCTTTACTGCATCCATGAGCTTGTCACCGACTGTTGTAAGTGACTTTGTTCATGGAGCCACTTTCCTCTCTGACTGCTTCTTCCAGTCCCTTGTATTTAATTTCCTTTTGACTTCAGCGATATGGCCTTTGGTTCTGAAGCAGACGTTAAACCCCCACTAAAAAATGACATCCTCGTGTGAGTATTGAAAAAATTAACTCTCCAGCAGTTTGTGATAGGTGTATTTTTATTCCAATATATTTATTTACTGAAAGTGTTTTTCATTCGTAGAGAGAGAGAGAGAGAGAGAGAGCTTCGGGACAGTACTGTTAAAAAATATATTATAACAATTATTTAATTTTTATTGGTACCCACAGATATCAATTACAGTACAAATTATACATATTTTTCTAATACGATCTCGAAAATGTGGAACCGTCCGATAACTCGGAACAAACCCTAAAAGGATATTAAAAGAACAATTCATTATTATCATTTTCTTATCTACTGTAGATATCTGTTATCATTTCCGTATCTATGGAGACGTAAATTAATAAATAATAGATATAAAAGTTTATTTTGTGATTATTTGTTTTCCATAAAAAAGACTTTGCTAATTGTAATGTTTGTAGGTATTTTAAAATGGTCTGGATTTTAAGATTTGAAACTAATAAGAAATTTTTTTGTTCTCTAGTTGTGCATTGACTAACTACTATTATAATTTTGAACAATGCATCAATTGAAATTAGTGCATTGGTTTATTTACAGTTGAAATTTTTTCGTTTCTTTGTAGTTTGAATTACAAAGTTCAATTAACATTCTAAATGAGAATGTAAAACAAATTATAAATCTTCATCCTTCCAAATACATTCACCATTTTTCTGAATTGCATTAATATTTAGATACTGGTATTGATTATTTTATATTCAATTATTTTCTATTTTTCTCCTAATCCATTATTTTCTATTTCTAATAACGTCTTGAATCCAAGGAATAAATGCCTCCACCCTGGTGTACACCCCGGGGAAGTTCTCCCTCGCACACCCCACCCCAAAGG
The DNA here is from genome assembly GCA_947561585.1 of Caprella mutica. Classification (NCBI taxonomy): domain Eukaryota; kingdom Metazoa; phylum Arthropoda; class Malacostraca; order Amphipoda; family Caprellidae; genus Caprella; species Caprella mutica. The sequence continues at coordinate 9,806 of CANNZV010002343.1, read as the reverse complement.
ACACCACCCCCACAGTGTAGTGCCTACCATTAGTGGGGGAAAGGACCTGTAGGGGGCCACCACTGTCACCCTGTAAATAAACAACAATTTAGGTTGTGACAATATGCTTTTAAAATCATATCCGCTGGTTTAGAACGATTCAATACTCTTTAGTTCCCTCTGGTCCAATATTTTCGGAATCTATGATTTTGAAAGCATATCGTCACAACCCTATTTATAACTATTAATTCGGTATCAAATAATTGATTTCTAGGTACCATCGAATTCAAAATGTTCCAAGCCTACAACATGATATTTACAAACGCTGATGAAAACATGTCCTCACCTGACATGAGTCCACATCCTTCATTCCTGCGCACATCTGTGATTTAGGATCCAGTTCGCTGATGCCGGAGTAACTCCTTCCACAGGATTCGAATGGAATGGCGGGAACTGTCGCTACGCGTGGTATATTTACCGCACCGCCACCTGTAGGAGTTTGAAATGTAGGCCTATTCTATACTGTCGAATAAAACACTGCGTTTTCACCACCCATTATAGATTGAATTTGAGGAGCCGTAAACTGATCAATGAAATTGCAATGTTTTATTCGGTTGGTTTATAATTTAAATGTAAATTAGATAACACAATGTAGACTCAGGCAGGAATAATGCACAGACTTCATAAGGTATTTTCGAGTTATCGAACAGGTCCGCATTTTCGATCATATTAGAAATTTACCATTCTAACTCGTTATATATTCCTATCCGCGATACCTGCAGATATCATGGATACCACGAGTTAAAAATAATAATCATATACTTTTTACCTACGTGATCGGAAATATGGAACAGTTCAAAAACTCGGAACTAACCCTATCTCACCTTCGTAAGCTGCTCCCCAACCAACGATGGTGTATTTTGAATCCTGGGGAGACGAAGTGGGTGATGGGATACAAGATGGTCTTACGAAATCTGAAACAAGTGTTAATGTACGGTTATTTACCAAAGTGAAAAAGAAAACATAGAATTTAGCAATATACAGTCCATGGTAAGAGGAAAACATATGGTGGCGCCACAGCAGATTAAGAAAGACTTCATTTAATATTATATAGCCCCACTATAACCTTAGTGGGCATTTAGTGATCACTAGGTTTGTGGCAATATGCTTTAAAATCATAGATCCCTGAAATATTATAGACTGTGATAATTAAACAGTATTGAATCGTTTAACACCAGCGGTATAAAGTACTCGATACCATTCATTTCGTTTCGTCTGTGATATTCTTAGGATCTATGGTTTTAGAAGCATATTGTCACAATCCTAGTAATTAGGTAGCAAATATAAGCTGTTTTCACTAACCATTGAAGACGACATCCCTCTCCATCTCCAATAGCTCTATATCCCTTTTTCTGGTGTCATGGTCGTAACTGGGATTGTTCCTACTGACGATGAAGAGGTCGATAGGTTTTGCACCGTCGTTATCAGAAGAGAGGTCATGTTCTCCAACACGTACGTGAGTCCTACGCAAAATTAGAAAACATATAAAGTAATTAAATCCTATCGCTCATTAATTGCAATAACGGCCAATCTTTAAGATGTTCATGTTGCTCATTAATTTCAATAATGACATATCTCAAAAATGTTCATATCGGTCAAATTTCACTAACGGTATATCTCTAATTTGTTAATATTTCACCGGTTGAATATATATTTTATATCATCCGTTTAAATTAATCATAACAACATGCAGTGAGTATAAATGACATTTCTTGGGTTGAGAATGTTACCAAACAGTAACATGATGGTGCAGATTCTTAATTTCTGAACTAGATGCTGTACGTGACACAAGATTGGGTTACATTTGAATCAAAAACCGACCCATCCGATGACAGAGGCTGAAAAGAGCACAAGTGCCAAAATAGTCCGCTGATAAAACAATTATTTTACATATTCAAATTCAGAAAAGGTTTTTTTCTAATTATCGGGTGAGTATGAATTTTCAGGCTATAAGAAGCAATTGCGCAATTTGATTGGTGTAAAATTTCTGTCATAAATGTCTATTTGTGGGTCAGTTTTCCACGCGGGAGGGTCTTAAATAAACTCTTAAAGGTCCCCTCCAAGCAAATTTTTTTATTGTTTCAATCAACGAGGCTAATGTTTCTTATCATTTTACTGCAAACCCCATAAAATTTGATAGCATATTTTTAATTTTATATGCTTTTAAAGATTTTTATAATCCAAACTCTACAAAACCTACTTTACTTCCGACTTTCTAATTTTCAGTCTGAAGAAGAAGAATGTACACCATTTGTTTTGATTGTCAACTAGGTATTTGGTTTAATATTTCTATTTATTATTCGTTTAAAGGTTCAAATTTGGATAAACCATTTATAGAAACGTTGATATACTATTAGAAACAATTATTATCTTAAAAGAAGGCCAAAAACGCTTTGTTAGTTTAAAAATCTAAAATTGAAATCAAAACAAAGAGTGTACAATCTTCTTTCTCAGCGTCAGGTTGGAGATTCGCTCGATTGTTGATCACAGAGTATTAAAAAACTTTAAAAGCAAATAATAAAATATATACAGAACCAAATTGTATGCGGTTTTCGGAATAATGATCGTAGACCTTAGTTCTTTAATATTATGTAATAAACTCATTCTTTTCCCGGAGCCTGGAGAGGACCTTTAAAGTTGCTGTAATCTCACGGTTGAGTTTTAACGAAGCAGTGGGCAGCCGTGAGAACAAATCTAGAGGTGATCAGAGTGCCTCCGCAGCCTATCACAAAAGATCCTTCTCGGTTGAAACTGCCAATGGCAACCAACCACGGATATGTCCCTGCCTGAAATAGAAGTAACTAGATGATTGACAGTGTCATACAGACAGAATTGTAAATTTGAGATATGACATCTATCAAATATATATAATTAATTGATCTTTATTATGTATATATCTTTGTATACGTTAATTATATCATTCTACCTCTAATATACCTTCATAACTTCAAATTTTCAAGATATCTGCCAAATTTCAAAGTATTCCTTATAGTGTATAGTATCAACACTAAATGTATAAATTCATCAAAACGATATTTTATTTCAAATACCCTGACTTTATAAGTCACTAACTTTAAATATTATACTACGACTACAAACAGTATATTCGAATACCTGAATTTCTCTGCCTCCCACCACGAACTGTACGTTAGACTGTCCGCAGTTTGGGGGGTTGATGGTGTTGGTAGAAGAGGAACTTTGTGGCACTGAGTGAGAAACTGGTGGAAAATTTATAGGAGAAATTTATTTCACTTTGTATTAATGTGCTTAAGTTTACTAATTATGTTTTTAACATTTTTTTACCAATTACTTACAAACAATATTTAAAAAAATACTTCAGAAGTTTACATAGTGACCAAAATGGAAAGAATTCAATATTTCAATGTCTATCTAATTATAGTTCGGCAAAATAAATATTGAATAAAATATATAAGATATAATTTGTTTCATTTTCTCTAAGGTTCGAATCCTCACCCTGATGCGTCTGCTGTACAATTGTTGGTCGACTGACTGAAACCTGGTTTGTATCCGGACAACAAAGCAGGTAGATATTTCGAACTATTCTGCAGGGAAAAACAAAGTTGAACTTATGAGAATTACGAATAGTCAGTTCATCTAATTATTAAAAACTGAACCTAAAATAAGATTTCAACAACTACAACAGGTAGGATATTTCATCGAGAAGAATCTGAGTTGGTATTTTGATTCTAAGTTTCATCTCATCTGCCTATAATCAATGGTCTTAAATTCTTAAGAGTAGACACACTATTAGTACGCTAAATTAGATCAGCCAAAATATCTTAATCATATTCGATTAACTTATAAAGTGGTAATACACAGGATAGAGCATCTTATGTAAAAACTCACCCACAAATGTGTCTCTTAACGTGGAAGAAACTCTCAAGCCGGTGAATGGTTTGGACGAATGGGATGAGTTGAGGACACTCGTTCAACCTGCCACAGGTACCTAACGAGAAAAAGATGACTTGAAGATTTACTTAAACCGTAAAAATTATTGATTATTGTTCTACTTATAACCATAGAAAATAGTTCAACTCAATATTTGGTATTTGGATACGTAGTAGGTAGACAATTAATGATGTCTTTAATTCAAACAATAACAATTGTAATTGTCGCGAATAGTTCAATACCAAATTTTTCAACTTAATTTGTTCTAACGTCTTAAACATTTTGAAATTTCGAATACTATTTAACCACCCATTTTATTCACTATTATGCACTTACTTTTGGACCAAACTTTAAAAAAATAAAAATGGAATTATCGTTGATGACAAATAGGTAGTATTCGTTTTAAAAATTTAATATAATTCCCTTTCTATTCTCATAACAAACGATACAGTGAAACTCCTGAACTCTGAAGTATTGGTTCCTTCATAACTCACAGCCAATTCATATCTCGAGTGCACTAGATAGTTTTCTATGATTAAAAACTTAGAAACTATGTTTATTGAGGGATAACTATCATTTTCCAAAATTTAAAAATAGAGAAATACTTCATAACTCAGAACTTCATTTATCAGGAGTTTTACTGTATTGTTTTGAAAATAATAAAGATTCCCACCTCTGGTACCGTCCCCCAGAGTGCATTGGATCCTTTTCTCCCTCCTGATTGACTGGTAGAACCTACTGGTGGATCTGTCTAGTTTGTCCTTATTGACTGCAGCCAGTAAATCAGCTTCTAGAGAATCCACTGACTTTTCGTTAGTGGGGAAAGTTATCTGAAAGATAAAACTGTGAATTAGTTAATACAGTATATAAGTGGGAAATAACTACTTTCGTGGAGGCTGCCATCTTGTAGATATTATGACGTCACCACTGCTGAGCCAATGGGAAGCGACAATTGTATGGAGAAAGGGAGTTACAGGAGAGATTTTATTATAGATCAGTTATAAATATTCAAGATGGCGTTAAATGATAATGGGTTAGATATTAAAATCTATTTAGGAATTAATTTCATTACACCGTAATTCTTCACAGCTCTCACTAATTTATATCACTGTTGATAAATTATTAAATATATTAATGGTAATATTACTAGTATATCACTGACCTCTCTTTGTGATGCGTTTGCCTTTACAGATGTAAGGAAGAATGTCAACGACAACAACAACTGAACACAGCCTGTAAATAAAGTAACATTATAGGTGCGACATAGAAGGAGCTCTACCTTAGAACATCCTCTGATTGTTGTTTCTATTGACTGGAAAACTAAAGTGCTATAATTTGCAATGTTAAATTACCTTATATTAAGATATTTCAAACTGTGATATTTCGTAGTATGTGTATTTGGTCCGCGCTATTTGCCCATTTGCACAATCTTGAGCTAGTAGTCGATGCGTTTTTTGTCAAATAAATAAATAAAATGCGCAGCACATTCTCGAGATTGCGCAAATCGGCAAACTCCGCGGAACATATTTAAACAAATATTTGTATGCAATGAAACGTTAATTGTTATCAACGTCAACCTAGAAATATATTCATAAACTGATGCAGCAACCAAACCTAATCTTTTTATTTTAAATTGTCTAAAACTGGAAAAATTATATGCAAAGAAATTTTCTTCCACTATTTTTAATGATTTGATACATACTAAAATATGTTTATGATAATTTTTCATTTTCCAAAGATGAATTAATATTTTTTCATCTATGTGTAACCTTGGTTCTATTAATTAATTATTAATAATAAATGGAACATAATAAATGGCAATACATTTTCGAACATATCGCTCATTTGTGTCACTGACATAGCTCAAAAACACTACTTTTCAGGGGAGGCATTTTAGTACATGTAATTTACGTACAATTAATGGTATATCGTTAGGACATTTAGCCTCTCTAGAGGTAAATTTGTGAGTACTCTTATGAAACTTTTACAAAAATAATCAGTATTTTAAGATCTTTATGTTTATATTGATAACTCGAAAATACATGTTTTTGTGTTTATGACGTTTTTCTTGCAAATTAGCGATACGTAGAATATAAAAGACAGTAACGCAAAATTCCCTGGAAATCTAAAACTTACTTTTCATGATGACAATAGAACGCTTTATTGTTTTATTCAAATATAAGTACAAGCACCACTATAGCGATATCTTCTAGCACAAAATTAACACTAGTTGATACTTTGATAACTAGTCGTGTGAACAGCAGCTCTTGGTGTAAAGAACCTCACGCCTTCTAGTTAGAACTAGTTCTGGTACTATTCCAGAGGCATCGTCCTAGCACTTCCTTGAATGGAGATTACACCATTCAAGGCAGCTGTGGACTACAGTGATAGATGACCGCTTGTAGGTGTTATGGGAGCCATTTTTGATGGGGGAGAGTGATTCAAATCGATTATATAATAATTCTACAGGTTTCTTCTTTCCTTAGTTAGTTCGTCCAATACGCTTTAATACATAGGTACATACCTACCATCTAAGAAAATTAGGCAGCTATGGAACTGCAAACTCGACATTTTATTATTATTATTTGTTCCTATAATTTGAAGTATTTATAGAACACTCGCGCTATCCAGAAAAAGTATCAGTTTTATTATAATGTATTTGTCGATTAAATATATTTCTCATCTCGCGGATAGGAAAAAAGAATTGTGAATATTTTTAAATTAGTATGGAGTTAAAAAAATCACCAGAAAAACTGAAGAGTTGAAGTTCAGTTTTTTTATATTATGGAGTCAAAATTTTCTTAAGTGTTAGCTGAACTATATAATTAAATTAATTTTGAGTTTGTCAAATTTTTCCTCGAGATATCAAATTATAAGATTATTAAGATATCAATTTGAGGAAAGTTTTGGAGAATGGATTTTTTGACACATTATCTATCTGATTAGAAAATCATATATATAATTATTATTATTGATAAACTTCATTATTATTAAATAAAATGTGTTAAACAATATATTTTTCGCATACAATCGAAAGTATGGAACCTCCGACTCGTAATTTGAAACTTACTCTATCTCTAGAAAAGTATTAACATCTTTCTTAATACATAATAACTTTATACATATCTAACTTTGTTCACTCTAAATACCATATTAGGACATATTTACTGAAGGTAATCAGGTGCAAATAAATGTTAGTAGAAATAGTAACTGTTAACGACATCTTGAGGTGGTAGGTACTGTAAGGGATTGGTGAGCGATAGGAATAACTATTAATCAGTAATAGGTATTCCACTCTTGTACTAGTACCTACCTATCTATTGGAGTTAAAAATAGTGAATAACTTTGATAATGAAGTGTACATGTAATTAGATTGCATGCAAGATATTTTTAATCAGGTATTTGCGATGAAGAATTTTAACTAAAACTATTTGGAATATTGAGCATTGAATAAAGACATCATTTCTGAGATTTCTCCATTAATACAAACACATTTAGATTTTACCATAATGTAGGTACTTATACTTTCCTCATTACTGACTCTCTTAAAGGATCTGTCATGTTATTAATTGATAATACTTACGTATACCATACTCCATAACCGGTTCTCGCCAATTATATCCTTGTTTTCTAGGTATACCTACGGTAACCTACCTAGCTACACTCCATGAATCAGCATATTTTTGTAGGCATTCGTACATGATAAAATGAAAACAGTTACTGAAACTAAGTTAACCCTCTCCCTTCTGACGCATTTGCAGTAGTCATGTAATTATACGCTATTTTAACATGCTGAGCAGGGAACATGACGGAAATTTCCGCTTTGGACGGCTAGTGTTTAAATATATATAATATAGGTAATATCATAGTTATTAAATTGGTACAATGTGTTATTGCGACTAATAAGATGCTTTCTAAGAAAAAAACAAAAAATCATGAAAAATAAGTATCAGGAGGAAAAGGATTAAATATTTATTAAAGGGTTATTATTTTAAAAAAGTATTATTAAAGGGTGAAAGGGTTATTTAAATCTCATCGTTGAAGGTATATTTTTAAGATTCAATTTTTCTAATAAACATATTTCTATGGATGATTGAATTGTAAAAAAATACCTTCAACGTTGATATTTTGATAGCCTTTTGATAATATCTAAATTTCATTGAGTTTAAATCGTTTCAATGAAACTATATTATTATACGTCGAGCTTAAATAAAATGATAAATATAGAATTTATAATTCATTGTGTGTGGCTTAATCCTAAAAATAAATATTAAGATTTTATGTGTGCAGAAGCACTAAATGTGCACATGCCACGGTAATCAATTTAAATTATACCATTTAAATATATTGTGAAGTATATTGAATGAAATTCAAGTCACTTAGTATTCACCATACAGTACCTATTAATAATCTTGCATCACGCCTCATAAGCAATACAACTAATATTCCAATTCTCCGAGTTTTAGTCGATGTATTTCAGCGTGAAAAATTGTAGACTATTAACTGATAACAATGGTATAACTTTATAAGTTGAATATTTGTTATGTACTAAAGAACAGTCGTACTAGGGTCACGCAGATAAATACTAATTTGTGGCCCTTAACTCCAAGTTATTTTTCTACCAAAGGCAAAATAAAAATAGCTAGTTTAATTCTTGCTGAATTGAATTTATATTATAATATTATTGCATCATATTCGTAAGAACAATCATCATTGTAAACAGTTCATAAATCATATTGTGACCTGTGATCAATGTGATGGCAGTGATGGGGTCCATACAATTACCGGAACGAACCATGAATTACCGGAACGAAACATGAATTACCGGAACGGACCATGAATTACCGGAACGGAGTTGTTTTATTGAGAAATAAACCTTGGTAAGTCATATAGGTATACATTAGGTCTATTTAAGATCCAATTGATATCATATTTTACCATTTTATAGTCATTTCTGCTCGTATATTCGCTACCAAACATCTGCAACATAGTTATAAACTTTACCAGAGTATATGCTGAAATTCGTTTTCTTTGCATAATCTTTCTAAGAAAATATTTTGAGGGGAAACTAAAGTAATTTTAATATTGGATTCCATATTATAATTTTAATGAGAAGTATTTGGGTTCTATTTTGTGTATCCATTACTAGTATGTTTTGATATTCTATTAATCAGGATTTTTAATTTTATGCAACATATACAAATTTGGTTCGTTTTTAATCGGGTAGTAGGTAAATTCATAACTGCTATCTGTCGCATTGATCGAAGTTATGATGACCCATGACTTACTTAATATACATATACTGTACATATGTATATTAATATATACTTACTTAATATACATAACATAAAATGAAACAAAAAAATATTTTAAACCTATAACACGGAATCACGAACTATCAAAGTTATCATGTCATGTCATGTCAATTTTCTGTCTATGTTTCAGATGTTTGGTAGCGAATATACGAACAGAAATGAGTATAAAATGGTAAAATATGACATCAATTGGAACATAAATAGACCTAATGTATACCTATATGACTTAACAAGGATTATTTCTCAATAAAACAACTCCGTTCCGGTAATTCATGGTCCGTTCCGGTAATTCATGGTCCGTTCCGGTAATTCATGGTCCGTTCCGGTAATTGTATGAACCGGCAGTGATGCATGATTGATCTCTAGTTTAATTAGATACTCATTTTCTTACAAAAAATTATAAAATAACTTAGTAATCATCATTATGATTTATAATGATTAGGGTCAAGCAGGTAAATTGCGGCACTCTAACTAACTCAGTCTAACTGCGGCCTCTAACAACAGAAACATCATAGCTTCAAAATACTCGTTAAAATCTTGTAT
>CANNZV010002342.1:23-102657 GCA_947561585.1 Caprella mutica | reverse complement strand
ATACTGAACTACCTACCTAAGCAAACTACACACCGAACTACCTACCTAAGCAAACTACATACCGAACTACCTACCAAAGCAAACTACATACCGAACTACATAGTAACTACCTACCAATGCAAACTACATACCGAACTACCTACCTAAGCAAACTACATACAGAACTACCTACCTAAGCAAACTACATACCGAACTACCTACCTAAGCAAACTACATACCGAACTACCTACCTAAGCAAACTACACACCGAACTACCTACCTAAGCAAACTACACACCGAACTACCTACCTAAGCAAACTACACACCGAACTACCTACCTAAGCAAACTACACACCGAACTACCTACCTAAGCAAACTACACACCGAACTACCTACCTAAGCAAACTACACACCGAACTACCTACCTAAGCAAACTACACACCGAACTACCTACCTAAGCAAACTACATACCGAACTACCTACCTAAGCAAACTGCATACCGAACTACCTAGTAACTACCTATCTATGCAAACTACATACAGAACTACCTACCTAAGCAAACTACATGCCGAACTACCTACCTATGCAAACTACATACCGAACTACCTACCTAAGCAAACTACATGCCGAACTACCTACCTATGCAAACTACATACCGAACTACCTACCTAAGCAAACTACATACATAACTACCTACCTAAGCAAACTACATACAGAACTACCTACCTAAGCAAACTACATACAGAACTACCTACCTAAGCAAACTACATACCGAACTACCTACCTAAGCAAACTACATACAGAACTACCTACCTAAGCAAACTACATACAGAACTACCTACCTAAGCAAACTACATACAGAACTACCTACCTAAGCAAACTACACACCGAACTACCTACCTAAGCAAACTGCATACCGAACTACCTACCTAAGCAAACTACACACCGAACTACCTACCTAAGCAAACTACACACTGAACTACCTACCTAAGCAAACTACTTACTGAACTACCTACCTAAGCAAACTACATAGGTACTTAACTACCTAGCTACCTAAGCAAACTACATGCCGAACTACCTACCTAAGCAAACTACATACAGAACTACCTACCTAAGCAAACTACACACCGAACTACCTACCTAAGCAAACTACACACCAAACTACCTACCTAAGCAAACTACATACCGAACTACCTACCTAAGCAAACTGCATACCGAATTACCTATCTAAGAAAACTACATACCGAACTACCTAGTAACTACCTATCTATGCAAACTACATACCGAACTTCCTACCTAAGCAAACTACATACTTAACTACCTACCTAAGCAAACTACATACAGAACTACCTATCTAAGCAAACTACATGCCGAACTACCTACCTAAGCAAACTACATACCAAACTACCTACCTAAGCAAACTATATACCAAATTACCTACCTAAGCAAACTACACACCGAACTACCTACCTAAGCAAACTACACACCGAACTACCTACCTAAGCAAACTACATACCGAACTACCTACCTAAGCAAACTGCATACCGAACTACCTAGTAACTACATATCTATGCAAACTACATACAGAACTACCTACCTAAGCAAACTACATGCCGAACTACCTACCTAAGCAAACTACATAAAGAACTACCTACCTAAGCAAACTACATACAGAACTACCTACCTAAGCAAACTTCATGCCGAACTACCTAGTAACTCCTATCTATGCAAACTACATACCAAACTACCTACCTAAGCAAACTTCATACTTAACTACCTTCCTAAGCAAACTACATACAGAACTACCTACCTAAGCAAACTACATACAGAACTACCTACCTAAGCAAACTACATACAGAACTACCTACCTAAGCAAACTACATGCCGAACTACCTAGTAACTACCTATCTATGCAAACTACCTACCTAAGCCAACTTCATACTTATCTACCTTCCTAAGCAAACTACATACTTAACTGTCTACCTTTACAAACTACATACCGAACTGCCTACCTAAGCAAACTACTTACTTAACTGCCTACCTATGTATGCAAACTACTTACCGAACTAATTACCTATCTAAGGAAGTATGGGAAGTTGAACACGGGGATCGAACGACGGGTTTAAAACACGATTATCTGAAAAGAAAATTCTACATATTATATCTAGTAATTATAACGTATTATGCACTATTAAGTTCAACTGTTATATAAACAATCTGGGACTATTATTCCTTATTCGAAATTTCATTTAAGCTAGATAGGCAGTTAGGAAGGTTCCACATATTTGATCATAAAGAATAAAGTATACTTATATAATCAGACACTCAGACTACGTGGGGTTATCAATCTATTGTTTTCAAAGCATGTACAACTTATTAAAATTGGAGTTAAACAATTATATATTCATTACTTTAGTTTATAATTTAATAAAATCAAACGAACAGTGGTTTAAACTTTGAATGATGATAAAAAAGTCCTCATTCGGTTATTAGTTCCATTCATTGATGACGTCAAGAAAATAAGATCCATGACGTCGCAAGAACCGAGCGCTGATTGGCGCAGCTGCACAGAAAGGATGGGCGGGGCATCGTTGCGTCTATTCCACATTGCACTATTCATCTTGCGACTATTTGAAGTTGAGCTATTTTCATTGCGCGTAATACGTTTGCGCTTAAAATTATATCGTTAGTTGTGTGTTTGTGAATTAGTTGTTTTCTTAATACATTATTTATAGTTGTGAGTTTCCCAATTATTCTACCTCATTTCATACGTTCTTCAATTATTGTATCTTATATTTTTGTATCACTTTTTGAATGTTTGTATATTAAATTACTCATAAATTGTAATTTTGGAAATAAAGTTTTATAATTAATTTATTGCATATTCATATACCTTGAATTATAATACCAGTTATTATTTTTCTCGTTTTATGAGTTTCTCTAATTATGCGTTTCTTAATTATGTTTCAAGTAATTGGTGGTTTTTGAATTATATTATTTGGTATTACACTGTTTTAAATTAAAATATTGGAATTTAGTAGTTTCCATTTTAGTTTTTCATAATTATTTTATTAGTTATTGAGCCCTCCCGTATCCTTTCTCTGGGAGTATCCTTTCTCTAGGAGTATCCTTTCTCTACGGGTATCCTTTCTATATGGGTATCCTTTCTCTGGGAGTATCCTTTCTCTACGGGTATCCTTTCTATATGAGTATCCTTTCTCTGGGAGTATCCTCTCTCTACAGGGTATCCTTTCTCTTGGAGTATCCTTCCTCTCCGAGCTTCCTTTCCATTTACTCCATCAGACTTTGCTTCTTTAGCTCCAATTAGCAACTCAGATTTTGAGGTAAAACAACGGATTTTGTAGTCAGAAAAAGAAGGAAAATGTGAACTACAAACATTATGGCAATGTTAAAGCTGCCAAACACGAAATTTGAAGTAACTAATATAAAATATATACTTTTCATGAGTTATTTTAGACGTTTCTTTTTTATGAAATAGTTCTTATTTTAGTCACTTCTAAACGTTCCTGTACATATTGTTAGTGGTATATAAATTAAAACCAACCATTAATATTTTGACGGCCAGTATTCATATGCAAATGGGAAATTGAGACTCCATTGGCGATTACATTTTAATAAACAATATTTCGAGCAGATTCCTTAGCTCGTTTTCAAGTTTATCCTTAGAAACGAGTAATAACTTGTCAAATTATTAATTTTTGAATTGATGAAAGGAGTTGGTGTCTTCATCTTCGTAACCTGTCTACGACATGGGGAGATTTAAGAAGCACCATTGAATTAAAATTTTCAAGGAATAACTTGTAAACGAGCTAAGTAACCTGCTCAAAATATTGTTTATTAATTTCCCATTTAGTATAGAAATAAATTATCAATACTGCAACAATTACAGTATAGTACATACTATTATATAAAGTTACTCATATCCGTTTCATCACAATTTATTACTAATCTTCAAAGTTTTGCATTCATATGAATAAAATGCAAGATGTCAACTGCAAGCAAACGATGAAGACTGTTGCTCTTATTCTCTTATATTATTTATCCACAAATTGTGATTAAAATATGTCCTAACTCTTAAATAATATAAAAAAAACACTTGCAAAGAAAATTCCCTGCTATGATATTCAAATCATTAAAGAAGGATTCTCTTAACATTGAAAAGTTTACCTCACTGACTACATTTGATTTCTTTTGTCGCGCTAAATAAAAATAACTCTTGCTATTTAATTCATCTGTCACGAATATTTTATTCTGGTGATTTTCCATCAGATGAGTGACATCGAACTCCACTTTTGCTTTGGTGTAAAAACATTGAAAAACGAAAAGGTAACCCTATAGAGATAGAAAAAAACGTGAAATATTAACGAGTTAACTTTAACTGCCGTAAAAATCATGTTGTTTGACATTTTTGAACAGTTATTACTATTATAACTAATAGAACTCTGATTATAATACAGTGAGCGACGAATCAAAATATCATAGTTCAAAATAGAAACGTTTATAATAATTGAAGTTCTAGTTTCAAGATTGTTTTAAACCAATTTTGGACTTAAAACAAATCGAACCAATATTATATAGGTTAATAAGGTATATAATGCGTAACACTGGGATTATGCAGCCTCTACTAGTTATGTGCTTAGAAATTATTGTTAATTTTTTTTTCTTTGAGAGCCAAATAGTACTTTATGACATAGAGACTCATGTGGTTTGCGAGCCTAGGAGAACTGGTTAGAGTCAGGCGAGATGTAACTAGCTGATGAGAGTCCATGTGGAGAAGTTTATGTATATTTCATCCTTATTAAGAAATTACTTTTATTCGATTACATAAGTTTCTTCGAATATAATTTCCGTTTCTTCAACGTGTACCCAAATTAGATATTAAACAGAGCCGTTAATTTGGATGCACTTTCTTATTAATTCCCTTTTGTTATTATTGCCATCTCCAGATTATCAGGCAGGCTTTCTTCGTCAATTAATTTGGCTGCACTTTGCGCTAAGCAAGTTAAAGAGGGATGGGAAATGGACCACTGCCTCGGTTGAGACAATTATGCAACTCTCACAATGAACGACACACCGCAGATTGCAAGCAATTCCCTGAGATAACTTTACCGAGTTATGTACTCTGGAACTAAACAATACCATGCTATTGAGAAAATATTTCGAATATATGTGTCTTAATCAACTTTTCTCAAATCCCGATTGATAATTAATGATCTGTTATCATTTGACACCGAATCATAAGAAGAAAGTCCATTTACTTATTAATCAGTCTCCATAGATGTCCCTCTGGGCCCTGATAATAAATAAACATAATTGCCAAAGGGCAGCTTGTAATGATTAGAAAATCAAAAGGATTCCCTTCTATATTATCTTTGATGAAAAATTATTTAAAAATTCCCTTCAAGATTATTTTTGATGGAAATATTCTAATGTAGATATATTCCTGCAATCTAACCACTCGTTGATTCTCTCCCCAAAATAGGATAAGGAGCAATTGCCTCAAAATAGTCACAGAGTAATTTACTAAAAGCTTTCTTAGGGACATCACTTGTCACTCAAACCAACACCGCCCGTTTTTATGTGCTGCTGAAACCAAAAATAACAAGCAAGAGCTTGGAGAGAATTGGACAACTACAGAAAGAAAGTAAATACAAAAGTAAATATTGAAATAATGTACCTGTTTTTCATTATTCATTATTAGTGAATAATGTGTAATTTTTAAAAGTATTCAGTTACGTATTCTTTTAAATACATAATGAATTTTCACAACAACAATGTAATTTTGATTTAATCTTTCGCTCCCATTCAGTAAACAATGAGCTATATGAATTATTTTATTAACTTCAAAATATTTACATTCATACATTTCTTTCATAAGCGGTCCATATAAATATATCCCTTAAAAGTGAATCAATCATAATCATACACTCAATATACATATGTTTTCCATTAATATTCGGATACTCAATGGTTCTCATCACTAAATTGATGAGCAAATTTGCTCTTGATTCAAATTAGCAAACAGTCGGTCTTTTCAACGAACAGAATATATAAAATACGTTGATTAATTCACCGTGTGATGATCTGTCAGATTTGCAATCAGTACAAAATATACAAATGTTTGTATATTTAATTCACTACTGTATTAGATATTGAAACGTAGTAGCCTTGTTGTGGAATTTCGAAGAACAGCTTTTTGGATGAACAATAGGCACTGTATTAGTTATTTACTAAATTCTGATTCTTTAATATGTTGATAGAATAGAAAGTTTTTTGTATAACGTTTATGAAGGTTACTAACTCATAAATCTGCTATGCAAGTTGACCAATAAGTTTATCATAGGGCGTGCCTTTCCCGAAACTCACCAGCCAGGTAATTAAACAATAATGAAGTGTTCAGTAGAGCAAACTAGCGAATACAAAAATTATACTAAAGCCATCTATGTTGCTGCACTGTATCGATAGAAACTTTCACGGTAGAAACAATACCTAAAAACCTCATGCCCAGTTTACTCTATTTTAACATTTTAGATGAAAGTGACATAACCTTTTTGGGTACACCGTAATATTAGTCGTATTAATTACAGAAGAAGATTCATTCAATAGATTATAGTTCTTTTTCTTACAATACCAAACTGCAGACATAACAAACAATACCAAAGGCATAACAAACAATACCAAAGGCATAACAAACAATACCAAAGGCATAACAAACATTACCAAAGGTATAACAAACAATACCAAAGGCATTACAAACAATACCAAAGGCATAACAAACAATACTAAAGGCATAACAAACAATACCAAAATCATAACAAACAATCTCTCAAAGTTTGTTCTTATTAAATAGTTCCAATGAACATCCTGTCCAATCAACCATGGAAATAATTGCTGCTGACCAGATCTTAATTGGAAAACTTTGTACCATCAACTTCTGGTTCTCTCTGTCCAGATATCAAATACACAAAATATTGCCTCCTATTCCTACATAATAAATCAATTGGAAGCTAAAAAACGCATGAATTTGAATAGAATTATATTCCAAAACCTGAACTTACAAATACATCCTTGAATTTGCGCTGTCCAATAAAGTAATCTAAAGTTTTCTATATTTTCGAGAATGGTTTCATGTTTCAGTCACATATCATGTAATATTATATATTATGAGATTATGTTCGCTCATATTTAGTATCGAGTGAATGTAATATTATTTTATATATCTATTATCTGTCATTGTTATTAATTATTAAGCCAAACAAGTTAATTTCTCAAGATAGAGAGAAAATTTAGTAGATTCACTGAAGATTGAAGTGGTCATCTTTCCATCTACAGTAACAATTATTATTCTCTTACAGAGTACATTTCCATATCAAACACTCTGAACCTTCCACTCTACATTATGAGTTCTACTTCACTTGTAACTAATATCCCTTCCTAATTCAAACAATAAATCTCTCCAATTCTTAAGAATTTAATCAGTGTCTGCATTCAGAGAGAATTTGGAAGCAAGAATAATAATATCAAAAATTTGATTTACTGCCGACATTATTTAACGTTACCTCGTACAGACCAAATTTCCACTTTTCTCCCCTCATTTAAAAGGTGAAACTAATGTTCACAAAGAGTTCAGCAGGAGGTGAAAAGGTCATTTAACTTTCATAGTCTCCTGGTAATAATAAGTTGAGTCAAACAGACCATGGGGTGAGAAATAAAAAGCTTCTGAAATTTAAGTTCTTTCCTTCAACGACCAGAGAAATAAATTAGAATTGAAAATTGAATTAGATCATTTAATACAAACTAATCTTTAACTGTCAATAACATCGGTGCCGTCGTTAAACACTTTTAAATCTTCCAAATACGTTTCTTTATATTGAAGCAATAGATTTACCAAGTTAATTAACACTTTCTTTGACGCTATTATGATACTGCAGATAATACATAGAGTGTTTGACTTTTTCTCTGTCGGTATAGAGAGGGGAGTCTTTTCTAAACCTTAAATCATTCTTTTTCTCCATGGGATATCCATTACAACTAATGATTGAAATGCTCTTGATTTATTTTCCATTCATTACGTACTCAGCAACATTAATTTTTTCAGTAATTTTTATTTTAATTGGTGTACATACATAAGACTATTTATAGTTGTAATATTATCAACAGTAGACTAACGTGTATGAAAAAGGATGAATAGAATTATAATATATTGATTGGGTTAAGTAGAATTCATCTCATTAAGAAAATATTCCATAAGATGCATCTGAAGGGATCTGTCGCTTCGATTGCATCTTTTGAGGTGGCCTGAAATTACGGTCTCGTGAATTTCAGTCTGGAAAATTTGGTCTCGAAACTATAAATATCCTCTCGACATAAATGTGCGTTTCGTAGTTTGTAGTATCTGCACACTTCATGATTTAAGCAGACAGAGGGGTTTGGGGAGCGGCACGGCCCAAGATACACATAAGTATTAAATTTTATTGTACCTAAGACCAAAATTCCCGACACCGAAAATTCCGAGACTGAAAATCCCGAGACTGAAAATCCCGAGACCAAATATTCTGCTCAAGTACCATATCAAATATAAATGACAAAACATATCAAAATAACTATTGTGAAGTGTGATTTTAGAACGATTAATAATGTTATCCGCTTTCAATAAATACACACATTCATAATTTCAACATTTTTATGAATTTGTTCTATAATAATATCAGTATAAAACGAGACCGAATTTTGTGAGTCAGAGTTTCCTAGAACCATATGTTAATGCGTGGCCGGTGAATCTACTTCGGATATTCCCACTTTGGTAAATTCAACCCTAAGTAAATAAAAGATACAAGGATAATGTTAAATACACAATTCATCTAAGTTTTTCTTCGTTTATTTTGAAAAGTTTTCATATCAATATTGATGACAGAATATCAAAATTGCAAATCCAAATACCTTGATGTCTCCCGAACTCATCCATCCAAAAGCAACTGCAGATATCGTATTGTGAGTCCTTCAAACACTCTAGTGGATATTTACACTATCTAAATAAGAAAGAAGTCCTCGCTTTATAGATGCTTGCTTTTTGAAAATGTATATAAATTTTATATTGAAAATAATATATTGTACCTAAGCAGAATCTTTATCATTAATATTTCTCTTTTACATAAAATACAAGGATGATACATACAATGCATACCTGTACAATACAGGTATATATTGATCAAATATTTTTATTTTATTTTACAGATACATTACCATAAGTACTAAATCACACACTATTATAATGAAAATCGAAGAGATGGTCAATTGGTCATATGTTTAGGGTATTGCAAAAATGATGCAATAATGTTATACTCATATGCAGTAATATTGATGCTATTGTGCTGTATATACTACTGATGTGTTCAAACAGCTCAAATTGGAACTTGTACAGTCAAATTTGAATTTTTACAGAAAATTTTTAACATGTGCAGCTGTTCAAATAACTTCAAAATACACTACCAAAACATATAAATGCTTTACAAGTTTCACCATAGATAATAATTTGAACTCTTTATTTATTTACGAAAAGTGAGACACTAAATCGATGGATGGAGGAACCATTCGAAGCTCCATTACCGAACATCTAAATTCAGAGCGTGGCAACGCTAAGGTTAGAAATTAAAAGGCTACTGCCACTAGTGAAATATATTTAGAAATACTGTATCTTGCGCTAAGTTGTGTAGGATAATAATCTTAGGTTACTAACTTATTGATTTGCTGTGGAGATTGACCAATAAGCGTATCGGGGGCGTGCCGCCTCCCAAACCTAACCTCCTCCTCCACCTGAAGTGTCCAGTACAACGATCGAACTATCGGATTCAACAAATTACATTTACAGCTAACAATATTTAGAGCTTCGAAGTTCTTACTAACTGAAATGTTATTTAATTCAACTCATAACTTAAGGAGGTGGAGCCAACAGGAACGGAAGATTGACGAGTGATGGTTCAGTGTACCACCTCATCTTGGCTAGATGAGGTGGTACACTGGTCCTAGCCAACCAATTAGAGAAGAGTTATCTTTAAAAACAATATCCTTAAGAACATTATGCTTGCAGCTCTGCATCTCAAAATCTTGCACGATGTTTACTTCATTTATATATTTTTTTTAAATAAAGAAACATAACCTTTTCAGGTAAAGTTAATCAATGTATATACTCAAACACATTATTTATTATCAGCGACGATTATTTATTTTGAATATTCTACTATATTTATTATAGCTCCCTCTGCAATTGCTCTCAGAAGTGTTATTGCTTCAACTAGACATTAATAGTCTGTGATATTAACAAAACTGTTAGGCAGCAGAACAATAAACTGTAATAGAAATTAAAATAGTCTGCGTCAAAAACATCAAACAAAAGCTTTAACGTAATATTTCTAGAACAAAAATTTAGATGAAAACAGGAGATATTTTCCAAAAAGCTTTCATTCAAATAATATCATAGGTAAATATTAAAATTGTCTAAATTTATAATTTTTTTTTTCAATTAGTTCCATAAAAATAAATTTATCTATAGAATATTATAAGGTTTCAAATTGTCAACATATATTAAATTCTTTCAACAATTATCAGTTTTTTGACTAAATCTTCCCAATTCCAACTACATGGAAAGTACATAGATGAACTGTAGCTCAGTTAGCCACATAGGGCAATTTATTGCCCCCCATAATCTCATTTTCCCGCAGGCAGACGCTGAAATATCAGAGCCATAGATCCTTTACTGAAGATTAACGTGTGTATTTTAGCCAAAAGAAGAGGAGCAACAGCGGAATATACAAACAGTAGTAGTTTGGCTATTCTATGTGTGCGATACTAATCAGACTTGCGAACATTTGGCAGATTCGAATTAGGAACAGAATATTCTGAATCAATATAGATTTCATGACAAATTTTACATATTAATAGTATTTAATTGAAAACAAATGCAGATAACTGATCCAATTTCATTCTCAGTCAGGTTCTTTTATGTTCAAGTCAATCACAATCATATGTTCATTTCCTTCCTAATTAACACACACTAATACATAATGGTTATAACAAAGATAATCATTTGTTATCTATTAATCTTAATCAAATATTCATATATCATCAATATTTCTTTAAATATTTTGAGAATAACCAAATATTACATTTAGTGATGTAGCATGAATAATATTATATATATTTCTGTGTTAATTATACACGCAATGAATAATAAAGACGGATATATTCTTGTAGGTGCATATATCTTTAATTAGAAACGTAATTATAATCTGCAATGCGTATAATTACAATCCAACTGCATGTCATATCAGCAAATTGTAGTCTTGCTATGATTTAGATCAAAGACAATCTCAATCCAATTAATAGCTTTTTTGAAGAAAATTATTCGATACTTCGCAATTAATCAGGTAATTGATGAAATTCCCATACCAGCCAATGAAATCTTAAGCAGACTTCAAGATCTATGACTAGGATGTACGGTGTTTGATGTCTGTCTCAAATGTGCGCCTTGACAGTCCCTAACGTAGAGATAAAAAATAGATACAAAACACTTTGAAAAAGTATATGAATGAGAATTAGCTCCATGAACAAAATTACCTACAACGATGATGACAATGATCATTGATGTAGAAAAGCTACTCTTTGAATACAGGCATTTACTAACTAATGTACGAAAAGGGACAAAATCACCAGTGACATCACCAAATGTGGAAGATGAAAATGAAAAGCTCTGTCTGCATAGTGATACCATATTATAAAAACTTTCAATACATATAGAGCAACAAATTCTGAAAGATACAATTTAAAATATATAAAGTAATTCCAATCTAAAATACATATTTTTTTCTGGAAGATTTCAAATAATGACAGCCTTGTATTATTTACCATGTTTAATTATTTGAGCCAAAAATTCTCTTTCTGGTCTTTTTTCTTCGGGTTAGAATGACATAAACTTGAGGGAACTTTTCTTTGTTTAACTGAGGAAAGAACGTATTGCAATACACTACTTACGGAAACTTTTACTAAATCAAAATGCGATTGCTCTATAGTAAGAAATAATTAAACATTCATTAATGAAACAGGAATATGAATGATGAATGCATTCACAGGAATATGAATGCATTCACAGGAATATGAATGCATTCACAGGAATATGAATGTTTTTTTAGAATTAATGCAATTGGTAAAAGTTTATGAGAAAACAAAGAAATGTCTTTTATTTTCCATCCTAAGCGCTTCATTTTCCCCAAAGAAAACTGAGGTGAGAAGCCAAACTTTGAAAGACATTTGAGATGTATCGAGAAGAGGAAAATGAAGAGCAATATTCATTGTTTTCACGCACACCTCTTGCTTTTCTGATGTCCCTTTGAGTAGTGAATTGCATTGAAATAGATCGAAAAGATACAATTATAATATATGATGTTGGAAAAGTTCAAATATAGTTCATGTATATTATGCATGATAATAACAAGAAGCCCCAAAGGAGTGACAGGCACCCAATTTTAAAACCTCTGTTCAAAACTCTTATGGTTGTATCTCTTCATTTTCGGGTTATATGATGACTTATCAGTTTTTATTACTGTATGTATTTACAATCTTGAGTACAGCATATTACAGAAGTGCTGATTGCACAAATATTGTAGAGACTTACTGAATGTATTCAGTAGATAGTACAGATGAGAGCAGACCAGAACAACCCGGAAGGGTCTGTCTTTGAGTACTGTACTCAAATGACAACTGAACTATTGAATCAAAACTACAGAACCCTACTATCAACTGAACTGAACACTAATTACACAATTTCGTACCACCGAAACTGTCATTAGACGGTTACATCTCTGGTGGCTCTAACCAATTCCCATAGGCACACTAACCACTAGAACCTCTAGGTCATTAACAACTAATCGACTTACTTAGAAAACTGTTCATTTATCATTACAAGAATTTCAAAGTAGTCTGTTATACATAATTAAAGATGCCATTACTCCGGGAGAAACATACCTAGACACAAAGGCAGGTAGACACATTCCATTAATTAATGACTTATTTTAGATCTATCATTCGCTTATATACTTTTAGGTAATTCCGACTGCTACAAAAACAACCAACAAAAGTGTTGGATTAGATGAGAGATAAATTGGAACGAAAATTAGTGTGATATCTGGCATTAGTATGATGGCATCACCCGGCAAACTGCTGTTCAGTATTTCAAGCGTACTGTTCCACTGTTACCGCAGTATGATGGCATCACCCGGCAAACTGCTGTTCAGTATTTCAAGCGTGCTGTTCCACTGTTACCGCAGTATGATGTCATCACCCGGCAAACTGCTGTTCAGTATTTCAAGTGTAGTGTTCCACTGTTACCGCAGTATGATGTCATCACCCGGCAAACTGCTGTTCAGTATTTCAATCGTACTGTTCCACTGTTACCGCAGTATGATGTCATCACCCGCCAAACTGCTGTTCAGTATTTCAATCGTACTGTTCCACTGTTACCGCAGTATGATGTCATCACCCGGCAAACTGCTGTTCAGTATTTCAAGTGTACTGTTCCACTGTTACCGCAGTATGATGTCATCACCCGGCAAACTGCTGTTCAGTATTTCAAGTCTACTGTTCCACTGTTACCGCAGTATGATGTCATCACCCAGCAAACTGCTGTTCTGTATTTAAAGTGTACTGTTCCACTGTTACCGCAGTATGATGGCATCACCCGGCAAACTGCTGCTCAGTATTTCGAGTCTACTGTTCCACTGCTATCGCAGTATGATGTCATCACCCGGCAAACTGCTGTTCAGTATTTCAAGCGTACTGTTCCACTGTTACCGCAGTATGATGTCATCACCCGGCAAACTGCTGTTCAGTATTTAAAGTGTACTGTTCCACTGTTACCGCAGTATGATGGCATCACCCGGCAAACTGCTGTTCAGTATATCAAGTCTACTGTTCCACTGTTACCGCAGTATGATGTCATCACCAAGCAACCTTCTGTTCAGTATTCCAAGCTTAAATCCACCTCGAAACTACATATAACTGTAATTAGTAAAAGTTCGTAATTAACACAGAGGTTGTGCGGTGATAATTTAAACCAAAACTTAATCTATATTTCAGCAATCTGGTGACATATGGCAACAGTTTGACAATTACCAAAATGTACGTAGGATATTTTTTCTTAAGTTTCCGATAATGAGGAACCGTCTGATAATTCAAAACTTGCAATAGTTGCGGATACAAAATAATTATAAAATAATTTATTGAATGTTTATTTTTCTAAATAACATCCAAATTTGAATACTATTTGACATTTATTTTATTTGTGTCAGTGTAGTCTATACGTTGGATGTCCAGTTGCAATAGTCACTAACCAACAACATTTAAAATGACTGTCCTCTGTGTTTTACAATCCGGTAATTCGTGTAATATGGAATTCAGTATGCACAGTATATTCCAATAAGAATTTTGTTTTATAATCAGTTTAATCACATTAGGTTAGGTCACTATGCTATTGACTATACATATTACTCATCAAATAAGATCACTAACAGACTGTAATCTATTTGTTTCTATCAACAGATTGATCAATATAATGAAGCAATTATGAACTATAATGAGTTAATTGTTGTTAAATTATACTCACCATTTTGCTTCTCAGCAAACTCACGGCACACAATGATATCTCCTCAACATTATTCTTTGTATTTCTGAAAAGAAATTAGAAGATGTTAGTAAATCATTGCATTATTCCTCGTATTTCTGAAAAGAAATTAGAAGATGTTAGTAAATCATTGCATTATTCCTCGTATTTCTGAAAAGAAATTAGAAGATGTTAGTAAATCATTGCATTATTCCTCGTATTTCTGAAAAGAAATTAGAAGATGTTAGTAAATCATTGCAGCCACAACTCCAATCTCCCAAACATGGCAACATTTTCCTCTGTTAGAAATCATTCGGACACAAAGAACTGTAATTTCTCCCACCATTCAGACTAGGGATTATTTCAGTAATTTTATCTCATGCAATTTGTGTGTAATTTTCTCTCTCCTTAGAGAACTTTTCGAAAGATTTATGAAGATAGAAATTGAAAATAAAATACTACACAGAATACAGATATATTAATAAATAGACTATGCATTACTGATATTATTTTAGAATGGTTAACAAATGAAATAATTCAGAATTGAAGAAGGTAGCTTGTTATATTTTGAGGTAATTATAAGAAAGTGAAATTAGTACCTTTAATGTGGAGAATAGATATTATAATGTAGTTCTGTATGCCTTCAAAACCTGTCATTCACAATTTATATTCAAGTTTATTCACTAGCAACAAAACTCTGGACAAAAATTAATTGTCAAGTCATCCAAAATATTAAATCTTTAGCTTTTATTCTTTTATCAAGAAAAATTTATTTATTTCATTTTGACGGGATATTCCAGAAAATATTCCGAAATATCCAAAGCTATATAACAATTCCATTAAACCATAATAGGCCGGGGGAAATAATCGTTATAGAATATCAAATATCTTTACATGATATTAAATTAATATAATTTGTTGGTTTCCGATGTAAAGACAATAATTGATGGTAGTTAAAGTTACTCATTAATGATATATCTTTTAAGTAGAATCTATCGTCAATGTTCCAATATAATCTTCCCATATAACAATCTTCCAATGACTCCATCATTATTTTCCCTCTCTAATCTTGTTCTTTCTCAGGAAATTCTTTTGATTGAAGAGATCCAAAGACCGAAACTTAATTTCTTTTTCCATGAAAGTCTGGACTTATTTTTCACTTCTGTAAAAATTTATGAAGATTGAAAGGATTCCGTAAAACTTGGTGATACAATTTCCTGACCGAATTTATTTTACAACATTCAATTTATGAATAATTTTTCTATTGTTTTACTTAGCAGAAGAATGAAATGTAATGGTTTCAAATTTATTCATTTAAATATATTGGAGACTGCTTGGAAGAAATTTATCTCAATGGGAAACGTAAAAATATTCATAGATGAATTAACCATTTGATACACACAGTCCAAACAGTAATTAACCCTGGTAACCTAGAGGCTGACATAGGCGTGATTGTCTCTCTATAATCAGTTAACTGTAACCCTTAGCGGCTTGGTTAGATGTGCGAGAATATTTGCACACACCAAATATTCTTTTGCGTGTGCCAAAAGTGTTTTCGTGAGGCTAATATGAACGTCAATTTTGAGATTAGAGTCGTTTGCCAAATTGCCGCGCTAATTGACTCCAAAGGTTTCCTTTAACGAGCAAACGAAGCTTCATTATCGGCCGCACTTGTAAATTAGCAAACTGAATAGAGCCGCCATTGTTTGCAGCGAACAATATCGAGGTGATGTTTGCGAACCTTAAATTAGGGACACCATTCATTACTTTCTTCATTAGTTAATTTGCAGATCATTAGTAATTCCTTTGCAAAAAGATAGGAATCTGTTATTCCTTGACCTGATACAATAATTTGGTAGAAAACATTTGTTATTGTTATATTGATGCGTATAGGTGTTTGTAATCTGATTTTGATGGCATACATATTGAATGAGGAAAACATTCTGTTATTACTTCAACAGTTTAATGAACTGATATTTTTATATCATGAGCTAACTGTTCTATTGACGAACTATGTTATATAAATCAAAAAAGTTGATAAGAGCGTTTCACAACATATACTTCTATAATCTACTCTGAGTTATTCAAAGGCCAACTTTCCGATTAAAGGAGAAAATGAAAGTGATACCCTACATACGTTAGCTTCCAAACTAATTATTTAATTAATTGTTCTTGTGGAACATATCAAATAAGATTGAATTTGGAATTATTTTATAGTTTACTCTGACGTCTTTGACTGATACGGACGAGTGATCTCAAGGAAGTCCTTTGTAGGACCTTGTCTCATTATTAGCCAATAATTAAATTGACTTCGGGTAGATATTGTTAGTTCAACCATCTGGCGATTACCATAACAATTCAAGCTTAGCTTTTATTTTGTGTTCGACAACCACAGTGAGCGAAAACAATTATCATGTAAGAGTTGAGTTTAGTCTTAGTTATCCTACTCAAATCCCAACGGGAAATTCTACCTAGTATACATTTCAGCGTTGGAAAATTCAATAAAGGAAAATCCAATGCATAATACTGAATTCCATTGACATCAAGTATCGAATTAAATATAACTGATTTTGAAAAATGTGTTTCTTGTTGTAGGCGGAAAACATTACATCAATTAAATAGTTTAAAAAAATTCTGGCCATGACCAGGTTGAGTCTTAACCCTAATTAGTTTGGCTTGTGTTTTCTAAGCACATCCTTTTTGAATTACTTTATATATCTCATGTCATTCCCTGTTTTTTTATCGCCTTTCTTAACTTGGTAAATAATAAAATATATTTTTCATTTAAAAGTTTTAAAATATTCATGAATTGGCGTACATCAGCGTAAATCACATAAAATACGAAATTAATTGTACTGTGGTGAGGTGTGGTAACCTAGAAATATAGTTTGGTCGGGCCTATAAACATAAATCTGTCAACGTTTTCATGGAGTACACACACATGCGCGAGCTGTGATTGAGTCACACTCCACCCAATCACAGCTCTGCTCTCTCAGTTGCCAATGTCTTCTATATCTATGTATTTATTCAGTAATTTTACTTTAAATTCAGGCTTACCGAACCTGGTACTATTGTACCAGATTTGGTACTTTTGCTCTCTTGTATTTCTGAAAAGTACAAGATAGTACTTTTAACTTCCTAATTACCTCATTTTTCAAGAATATTATCAATTTTTACGAACATAGAGTATAAAAACGTTGGATTTCATGGAAATTTAAGGTTTTTGGTACTTTTGTGTCCAATCTGGTACTTTTTCAGTTTGTAATTTGGTACTATCAGGAAAATACCTTCGGCAACCCTGTAAATTAAATTTGGTACACATGATATTAGTATATATACCAATAACTCGTAAAAAAATATAGGTTCGTGGGTTTATAAATAAAATAAAAAAAAAATTTACACACATCAAACCTTCTTGTTGATTCTTATAATCAAACTCATTAGGGTTATCAATTTTTTTTAATTTATACCTTTACAGCAGTATATAAGTAATTACGATAGTAAATCAGAATAGGAGATATTGTATTTATTGAACTATATTCTAATTGGATATACCTAATATTTCACTAGTATGGTGTGTTACCTAAACAGTTCACTTTGCAGATGTTGTGAATATATTTGTAACGACTTTTATACTGCACTTCAACTGCACAGAAGTTATTCGAATTTGAGACAATTGTAACATTCTATTTGTTACCATTTTCTATGGATTCAATCAATATATTTCGAAAGGTTTTCTATCACACGACAAATTGCTCACAATGTTCAACATTTAAACAAATAAAAAAGCTCAAAAATATAAACTATTTTCCATAGGGGAGCTGGAACGTTCCCTCCAATTAACATCTGAAGAAAAACAAGAATATGTTGGGAAGACTCAAAACTGAAAAAGAATAGAATGAATCTAATCTCAAGTTTGTACAATTCGATACATTTGGTTAGACTCGTTGAATATTATAACAAAAAACTGAGAATTAAAACTTTATAAAAAGCTATAAGCTATTACGATGTCAGAAATTTGTACTGATTTGAAATCTATATATTAACATGATATCGAGACATAATTGTAAATATTTTTTTTAACCAGAGTAACTTACATAAAGTATGAAGAAGGTTGAAGTTTAAAGAGAAGTTTTACCTTGTACATCAATTTTCACTTCATCAGCATAATTCAAATTACCGATGGTAACCATTCACCATGTCATTTTATTATAAACTAGTGTTTTTGCCCGTTAAAAATAACGGGTCTTCAATAGTAATTTATTACTCGTTCTTAGGTTTTTTAGTGAATTCAAATAAAATTCATTTTTCTGCCTAAGCTGATATTTTTTTCAGCTACATTTTCAGATACTTTTTATAAACTAGCAATAGAAAAAGGATTGCTATCTTATATATTGTAATTGATATTATATGACTGAAGAAACGTTTTAATTACGTATTTTCGAAACAGAAATAGAACAATTCTGTAACTGAACAGCTCTAACTATAGGTTCTGAAAAGATTGGGAAAATATTTCCTATGTTATCGTTAAAAACATGAATAATAGGTTAAAATATACTTTTATTTCTCGGCATCTCATTAAAATATCATACAGAAGAACTATTGATCTGTGGAATACTAAATTTGCGGCCTATCTTAGAAGATTATGTATTCTTCAACCTTATGTTACATAAAATACACCTTTTGTTATTCCTATGAAAATAAATATTTCTCTTCACAAATTTTCTCCTGTATTTTACCGGATACACTAATAGGAACATATAAATTTAGGATAGTTAGCTGTGTTCAGTGTTCAGTTGTCTACAGTAAAGTAACTCTGGTGTATGTAATTAATTGGCAAAAGCATTGGCACCAACTAATAGAGTTTGCGTTAGTACAAACAGTGGATGTTATTAGTAAACAAAAGACAGAGCGCATGCGCACCATATCCTGAGATTGGCTCTACTTCTTTGCCTGTCACATTCAAAAGTTCTAAATATTGAATTAGTAATATTCAATATTTATAATTAGTCATAGACTCATAATCATTGATGCTTATTTTGAAAATATGATTTCCAACTGAAGTTAAAATATAATGAAAACTCATGTTATCATTATTTTAATTTATTAAATTTACAAAAAGTACAAATATTGGAATTGTTCAAATAGTACTTTTAACAACAAATAACAGTTACTCGAGAAGATTATTATATAAGGGATTCAATTCATATATACAATTATGTGTTTATATTAGCATTAAATATGACAGCATACCACATTTAATTTATATATTGTGAGTGATTACATTAGTTACCCTGAAAATATATTATACCCTTAAACTGAGTCAGCTGGATTATTATATTTGTAATTTTTTTTTAATTATCCTATTTTATGAATAGAATCACATTGAAAATAAAGTTATGGAGGTTACTTTTCCATGGATTTGAATATAAAAATTGTATTTTAATTATTTTTCTTTTAAGGAAAATACTAGACGCGGACAATTTTTTTTATGAGTCAAGTCTCCAGTTGCAGGCATGTCATATTCACATTTATTTAACTCTCTATACTGGCTATATTTTATTACTAATTTCCTATTAAGTATAATGATTTTTCAATAGTATCTATTTATCCCTGTCTGTATCATGGTTGCATTCTACATGGAAATAATCTATCCTAATGATACCTGTAGTGAGTTTATATATATTATCTGATTTTCTTTAAAGTATTTTTTTTCCGAATTTGATTTGGTCAGATTTTTTTTATCTTTATTCGTTACTTCCCTGTTATCTGTATTTTCTTGGATTTTCATTTGCACGGATTTTCCTTTCCTGATTTTTCTTTGCCCATTTTTTCCCGGGTTCAATTAAGATTTTTTTTCTTACATGATATTTTGTATTTTTTCCTGATTTTTTTTCAGTTTATTTTCAGTTTTAATTTATATTTCTGAATTAAATTAATTTTCCGAAATGTGAACTTTGAGAGAATTTAAAATTATATAATTTTTCTTAACTGTCCCTATATCCATTGCAACTATATTTTAATAGTTAGGTAATGTAAATAAATAGTTGACAGATAACAATTAGTAATCTGGTCAAAGGTCAAGGTCATTTATAACTCAAAAGTATCGAACCTAATGCATGAAAGTTGGTGAGGACGATTGGTCAATATCCTGGAACTATTTGGTTAAATTTTGGTAGTGATCGGGTCAAAGCGTGCAATTTGATGGAACGATTGGTCCTATGACTAGGAACCATCTGGTAGAATTTTTGGGAGCGATCCGGTTAAGGGTTAATGTCAATATCATTCATTACTCAATAAATTAAAAACTATTAAACCCAAATTGCATGAAACTTGGTGGGGCAATTGGTCATTTTCCAGTTACCCAGTTTATTAGATTTTGAGAGAGAACATGTCAAACGTTGAAGTCAAGGTCATTCATAAATAAAGTAATTATTTGATGGGCAAGGTGATTTATAAGCGGTGGCGAAAGTATGATCTCAACCGAATGCATGAAATATAATTTATATTATTCGTTAGCCCATTTCAGTAGTACTCGGTAGTAATATGTCTCACATAGGTATTAGGTATTCAATATCTCAGATCTATTTTCAGTCCATCTATTTATTATAAGAAAGCTACTAATTGAATTGAATGTAAAATATATGTATATATATATATATAAATATATATAATTGTCATCATATGTTTGAAGTTATAACTCCTATTGATATGTATATTTTCATAAAATAAATAGAATATTCTCTTGCAATCAAATAGTATTTTAACTAGTTAATCTTTGAAATTTTTCCAATTGATTACATTTCTACCAAACTTTACAAATTCATTCTCCTTCAAAACAAATTATAATTTCAAGCTTTTGGTTCTAATCAATCTTCATTAAATATTTCCTTAACTCAACTCGAAATTACCAAACGGATCGAAATGGTGAGTACGATATCCAAATTGGTGAATTTTTGCCGCTGTTGTTTTGTTGTTTTTGAGTCATTTGAAGGGAATTTGTGAGCAAAGAGAGCAATGAAATGGAGCAAATGAATCTCTGAATGATTTAGTAGTTACAATTGCAAGCTAAATCTCTAATTAACGTTTTACAGTCACTGTGGAAAATATTTCTAATTACAGTTATAATGAGAGTGAAATTGTCAAATCCTTTGTTTGTTGTTTTCAGGTATTCACCAATTAAAGAACAATTGAATAAAAAGTAATAATTTATCTGCTCCCAACATTTTTATTTCTGCTGTGAAGTCGAGGGAAAAAAAATAATAACAGAAAGATTTCTAGTATTTAACCCCCCATGAGTTTGATGTTCAGAAAGTATGGGATGGTTTGACAATGTGCTTAAATAACACATGTCTTAATTTTAAACATACGGTGCTGTATTTATTACCAGTTGTTAGTGTATATACTGAACTAATGTGTAGCAAATTGAAAGTAAAAATGTTCAGCATATAAGGAAAATAAATACATAGGTATAAAAGACATTGGCAACTGAGAGAGAAGAGCTGTGATTGGGTGGAATGTGACCCAATCACAACTCTGCGTGTTTGTATTCTCAATGAAAACATATGAACTTAATGTGTGTTTAGCGGGTACCCAACTGTTTTTCTACAGTACCACACGTCACCATATTACAATTAATTCCCTAGTTTACGTGATTTAAGCTGATTTAAACATGTACTCAAGTTTTTTTTCAACTTTTAAATACAAAAATATATTTGGTATATATGTAGGAACGAAGTCAAGAAAAGCCAATAAATTTAAAGGAATAATACGCAAGAAATAAATTATTTCAAAAAAGATGTGCTTAAAAACACACGTCAAATTCATTAGGGTTAAAAAAATTGCATTCAATAATAAGTATATCAATATATTGACAAAATTAATCAGTTCTCCGATTTCATTCTTTGAAATCATGAGTCCATATGATATTTTTACTTTATCAGTTGTTATAAATCTCTGCTGAATCTCTGTAATTTCAGAGTGAAATGTTTTTTCATAGAAAAGAGAATTTTCGTATAAACCACAATTTTCATCGATGGCAGAAGTATAACCAAAATTCTATATAAGGCATTGTTCAATTTTCTCGCTATGGATTGTGTTGTTTCTTTATATTACTGCGTTATAACCAGTCAAAATTAAGAACCAGCATTGCTTCTATTTATAACCCTATCTCCACTCTCAGTTTTCTCCCCAATATATTTTTTAGAGCAGACATTAGCATATTTACATACCGGGTTAATTTGGTCATTTATTGTTTGGCCAGAAAATGTTTCCCAGTAAACAGCTTGCAGATTATAAACAGTTACGCTGGGGATTTAGAATTAACTGAAATATTCAAAGAAACAGTTACCCTGGGGATTTAGAAATAACTGTAATTTTAAAAGAAACAGTAACGCTGGGGATTTAGAAATAAATGAAATATTCACAGAAACAGTAACGCTGGGGATTTAGAAATTACTGAAATATTCAAAGAAACAGTAACGCTGGGGATTTAGAAATAAATGAAATATTCACAGAAACAGTAACGCTGGGGATTTAGAAATAACTGAAATATTCAAAGAAACAGTAACGCTGGGGATTTAGAAATAACTGAAATATTCAAAGAAACAGTAACGCTGGGGATTTAGAAATAACTGAAATATTCAAAGAAACAGTAACGCTGGGGATTTAGAAATAACTGAAATATTCAAAGACATGAACTCTTATTGGTCTCAGCATAATAAGAAAATGGAAGTGATAATGATAATGTAATTGAGGTTGAAGTAAATAGAATAAACTTAATGTTAACAATATTGTGTAAATTAGACTGATATTTACGATAGAGATTACACGCACGTTCTTGATGAGGTTAAATGAATATAATGAAACACTTGAAAAGAGTATAATTATGAACTCTTTTAATTATTAGTCCTTTGTGAGTTTCCTATTAAATCGATCTCAGTGTATATAATAGCAATACTGTATCACTTTTATTAGTTATTTTATTATCAGAGTAATGATTATGAAGCTTCAGCAGCGTACAGAAAATCAATTGATTAAAGTAAAACAGGGAAAAATGAGAATTAATTGCAAACCACTTTCACATTTATTCCAAGATAAACAAAGGCTGCATAAAATACGGTTCTTCACAAATGGGTATTTTCCATGTTATATACGTATACTCACTTTTTGAATAAGATTATATAGCTACTCTATATTTACGAAATCATTAACTAATTGAGGCTTATATCGACAGTCGACACATTTGGAGTTATATGAAACTGAGCATCACAGCAATAACTCTTAGTGAACTGATAAACTTTCATCACAAACAATTTTCAACTACTTAGATAGGTGAATTTGATTGTCATTTCTTGTTCGGGAACATTACTGACTGATATTTTTCGTATTGAATTACATTATAATAATATAAATATTAACTTTAGGAAGCATATCACTATCTCCATAGTGTTCGGAAAATATAATTTTTAAAGTTTTCACATTCGAGTTAAGCATAAGTAGCAACATATGTACACATTGTATAGGGATTGTGTAGACTATTCTCTCATTCTTCGTAAGTCAATACAACTCTAAATTCAACTGTCAAACTTTCGAAATATTTGGTAGCGCTGGAACTTTCAAACTATTTCTTATCATTCATGTCAGAGCTTTCGAATATTCATAGTGAATTCAGAAGTTCTATAGTTTCTTAAAGTGCCTGTAAGGCAGATGTCACATTTTGACATGCAGAATTTGGGGAATTGCTTTTCTGTTCCAACTCTAATGTATTCGTATTTCTTCAGAGTTTCCATATAATGTATGTATGTCAATTATATATGCATGTGGAAATACAATTTTTAATATAATTTTTATATTCCCGAACATATTCAGTTCAATGTACAGTTTCATCTACGAATACTGCTGTACTGAATATATTTGCAAGGTAAATACTTGTTTGGCTATTAAAACCATTTGTCTATTACCATAGTTTACGAAGTGATTATAATCTATAATTAACATTTCTATTCTAAAGTTAATGATACCTACATCAGTTCAGGTTAACCCCTCAATAACTGGACACTCTCTGCATTCGGACTGTTGGTGATTACGAAATATATTCATTATTAACGCATTTCATATATAAACATTTACGATTGACATTTAAATATTTATGACGTTCTAAGTACCATAAGTGTCGATTATAATGTTCGAGTATTGCAAGCATTTAAAGTTGGGTAATTTCAATCATATAAATTAATATTTAACCATTACTAATATTATTTTCTTAGGCATTATTATAGAATAATTCTGAATAACTATCTTATTTAAATTTATTCTACAGGAGATGCAAAATCATAGCAAGCCAATTTATTTTCTTTGTTTTCTAAATTGGTTTCATTTAGTAAAATGCATGCCACTGCACTTACCTTTTGATCATAATTAAACTCATTAAAACTTTTAATTGCAGGTAATTTAATTTGAAGCTCATTTATAACTTTAGTCAAACTCTGGAGTCAAAGGATCAAAATTAGGTGAATTTGCAAGATAGAATAATGTGGTTTGTTCATAAATGAAAACAACGAGAATAAATTAATCTCCTTTACATATCAGGCTTAGAATAATCTTCGTGTATTTGTTCAATTTAAATCAATAGGAAGATACCCTCCACATCAAATGCATTGCACGAATATTGCACAGATTCTGGGTAAAATAATAATGGTTATATTTCATGGCGGGTAGGAATAGTTACTCCTACAGAGAATATTAGTCTTTCCTCTGGCTTCTCTGATATCAAATTCTAAAGACAATATTGCAATATTGAGCACAGGACAAAATGGTTTATGGTTTGATATTAAACTATAGATTCAAATCGATATACAGTATGTGAGTGGGGTGGAAGTCTCGTACTACAAAGAAAGATAGAAAAATATTTACTACATTTAGTCACCAAAACAGAACAGTGAATGGAACACTTCTAAATAGTATTTTATTGGTAATTTAATAATTAAATGGTTGGGTGCAATTAAACGTGGAGAATGAAATATTATTGTATAATTATCTTATCAACACAATGTATCTAATTATAATATAATTACAATAAAGCAGAATAAAGCTCTGTACTTATAGGTATAACTAACTTTCTCTTTATACTTTATTAATGAAACATATTTGGTTACAAAAGTTTCCACATTACATTGTGTGAGTTTCCAAAGAATATTCTAATAGTTTGCAATCTCATAATGGTGTCCTCAAGTCTGAGTCTATATTCAAAATGTTGAAGTTTCTTCGAATATTTATGCTCGCCTAAACAAATGTTATATTTTTCTGCTGAAAGTTTTCATTGTTGAGACATAATTCTTATAGCGACGAAATAGAAGGAAAAAACTTAAAGAAACAAACGCACGAATTACTTGTAGCTAAAATGAATATAATGAGAATGTCATTGCATGAAAGAGAACTATAATGTCTGGTGGCCAGAATTTTCCACACCGAGGAATAGTCACTCAGCCATTTCCACCCTGGTAAATAGGTACTAAACACACAATTCACCTTAGATTCAGCGTTGCTTTCGATAGTGACAAAATGAACAGTTTATTGAATATACTAGTGGTGCTTTTTATCCCGTGGAAAATGCTTAAATAGGCCTGTCATATACGATACATTGAGATATACCATGAACTAACTATCTAATAAACTTTTTATATAATACAATGAAAACATGAATTCCTTCCATTGGCATTCATCAAAGTGATTTAATTGAGGTTATTGAAGCTGCAATTAATTGTTTGTCGGAAACAACTAGAATTGGTAATTGAATAATAAAAATGCAAAATACTTGATGAGAAGTTAACTGCTTTTTCATTGCAGATTTTATCTGAACGAATTATTCCCTATTTTGTGCAAATGGTTATCTTTACTATATTTTTAGTTATGTATGTAAATAAGTACATCTAAATTTGTATCCAATTTAGAAGATAAGTATTTAATTTCAGCATATATGGTAATTATTTCGCAGTTTCCTTGTACGATGGTAGAGTTTAAGAAATCATTCTAACCTATTGTGGCTTTCTTTTAAATAGAACTTGTTATATGATCGAATAATACATTTTTTAAATAAATGTACCAAAGGAGTTTCTAAAACATTAATAACATTATAATATTAATTGCAAAATATTTAATAACTTAAAATAAACTATGAAGAAGAATCCAAGCAAAATAATAAGCCTATTATTTCAGTGCTCAAGAAGTCTGGTAATCTTTTCATGGTGTAATTCATGTTCTAATTGTTTGCCTCGGGATGGTTTAATTACATAAGAGATGAGGAAGGAAATTAGAAGAGCGGTAAAAATCTCCAAAGACAATAATGTTGTCCAATTTGAGACTCAAGCGGTCTGTTTTTTCACTTAGTGTAGTAATTTGCTGTGTCTCAGGTAAACCCAAATGAGAATGATATACAAAGTGAATGAAACTGAAAAATTTCAGTTGCAGGAAGTAAAGTATACCTACTGTATATTTGTTTAACAACTCCTTGAGCACTTACCGGGATTATAAAAGCTACTATAGTAGTTGATATCTTTAGGTTAAATTATATATTTTAGTTGGTGGAAGAGAATTTGAATTTGAATGCTGATAGTGACATAACATTTTCAGATACTCCACAAATGCTGCTATCCAATAACTATCACTAATAGGGGTGATAGACAGCTTATATCACCCTATATTATAAAAAAATGGATTTAGGTTATACTGTGACACCATTTGTATAATGGGAAGTGAAGAACATATTTAGCTGATCATTTCAGAATATTTTGGACTTTGGATAGTTCATTTCCCTGAGTTGGATTATCAGGATTAGGTTAGCAGATAAGACTCAATGTATTACATATCAAATGCAGTGGAATTTCAGTCGCTACAATCGGTATTGATGGTAACTGCAAGGCAAATAGACTGGTTGTGAAAAACTTAAAAAGGTTTCTTGTCGCAGTACAACACAGGTGCGAGTTGGTAAACTTTCATTTCCCTGAGTTCATTTTGGCTATTGACAGAACAAAATGATGCAAACATATGTAGAAATATCATTATATTCTTAATTCAGATCAAAGAACACACATTCAAATTTTGACTATTATTTGTATATAAAGATTTCATATTAAAAGTATGGTGA
The DNA here is from genome assembly GCA_947561585.1 of Caprella mutica. Classification (NCBI taxonomy): domain Eukaryota; kingdom Metazoa; phylum Arthropoda; class Malacostraca; order Amphipoda; family Caprellidae; genus Caprella; species Caprella mutica. The sequence continues at coordinate 74,863 of CANNZV010002342.1, read as the reverse complement.
TCTTCAAGCATCTAAATATCAAAGTAACATTTTATTACAATAATTTTCCTGGCTAGATACGAACTATGACTGGTAAGAAGGTCATATGAACGGATTTAGTTCATATTGCTATCGATCAAGTCAGTGAATATTCATATTAATGATTGATTCAGTGTTTATACAATATACATACATATTGTTTCTATTAATAGATAGAAGGAAGTTATGGTTAAAATACTACCAATTGAAATCGCTAATACGATGATTATTGGAAAAGAAGATAGGTTCATATCTACCGAACGAAAGCATCTAATTTTATGTATTAATGATTAACATTTTATAAAGTATTCGGAAGGAAAATGTGTTTTTTATGTAATTAAAGGGACACTAACTGTACCATGACTCAACAAAATAATTCCAATATATAACATCAACTATTTCAGAAAAGTTTGAATAAAGTTTTTAAAAAAAGAAAAACTACATAACAACCTCAGTAAATAGAACTTATAACAATAACTTGCTAAGTTATGAACAAAAACTATATCTGCGAGTTTATTTAGTGTGTTATTAGAAAGAATATTTTGCGAGAGCTTCTTTCTTGTGTTAAATGATAAATTGAAATTAATAAGTCGAAAGTAAAGCGCCGACAGTTACGAATCTATTAAGTTTTAGGGCAGTTACAGCTTCGCCATTTTCTTTTCTCGTAAAGTTGTGCGTAACAAAATGAACTTTATGGGAAATGTTATCCCAGTTGGTACATTCTGTAGAGGATCACGAAGTTATAATAAATGTTAGATGTGTAATTCTCTCCTCCTTACACCAATTTAGTGTAACGAAAAGCTGCCTAAAGACGCATCAATGAACATTAACTGTGTTTGCTTTATGATGAGTGATGTGATAATGAAGATAGATGCAACAGGTGATGAGGTGATGAACTTGCGTCATGACCTGTTAGGTTTTACCTCCATTAGTTCATGGCTATTATCTTTATAGATATCACATCATTACATCAGGTCATGTAATGTATCACATCATTACATTAGGTCATATGATGTATCACATCATTACATCAGGTCATGTAGTGTATCACATCATTACATTAAGTCATGTAGTGTATCACATCATTACATCAGGTCATGTAATGTATCACATCATTACATTAGGTCATGTAATGTATCACATCATTACATCAGGTCATGTAGTGTATCACATCATTATATTAGGTCATGTAATGTATCACATCATTACATTAGGTCATGTAATGTATCACATCATTACATCAGGTCATGTAGTGTATCACATCATTACATTAGGTCATGTAATGTATCACATCATTACATCAGGTCATGTAATGTATCACATCATTACATCAGGTCATGTAGTGTATCACATCATTACATCAGGTCATGTAATGTATCATATCATTACATCAGGTCATGTAGTGTATCACATCATTACATTAGGTCATGTAGTGTATCACATCATTACATCAGGTCATGTAATGTATCATATCATTACATCAGGTCATGTAGTGTATCACATCATTACATTAGGTCATGTAATGTATCACATCATTACATTAGGTCATGTAATGTATCACATCATTACATCAGGTCATATAATGTATCACATCATTACATCAGGTCATGTAGTGTATCACATCATTACATTAGGTCATGTAGTGTATCACATCATTACATCAGGTCATGTAATGTATCATATCATTACATCAGGTCATGTAGTGTATCACATCATTACATTAGGTCATGTAATGTATCACATCATTACATTAGGTCATATAATGTATCACATCATTACATCAGGTCATGTAATGTATCATATCATTACATTAGGTCATGTAATGTATCATATCATTACATCAGGTCATGTAATGTATCATATCATTACATTAGGTCTAGTAGTGTATCATTATAATTGCAATAGTTCATAGTTGTAATGATTATAGGGAAAATAAAACCGATGATATCAAAATTACCAGCAAGAGGAAATCTCGTGAGCATAAATTGTATGGTCGAAATCAGTTTCTGAACTGATTTATTTCGAAGAGGTAATCCTAAATTTTAATATTATTAATTATTCTGACTGTTGACTTCTCAAATTAGAGTCCTAAAGCTTCAATATTAATTTGCTATCGCTTTGATGAATTCAATCGAGAGCATCACAAAAGTGTTAATTGATTAATCCATTCAAATCGAGAGGATTTATTTTCATGCTCAACCTAATATTCATTGCCAATTTGGATTATAATATTCAATGAACAATGAAAAGTGTATACAATCAGGACTGATGGTAAATAATATTTGATATGATTATTTCAAATACTAACAGAATGATTTCTGTTTGAGCATACATGATTTCCACCATTATCACGAAACAACCATTCATACTTACTTGAAACTTTAGTCTGTTTTTTTCAATTCCATTGGTAAATACTTTTTACTGAATTCAGCACTTCCTATCACCACAAGAACATATGTTTTCTTCCTTGTGTTCATTCCAGGATTTTCCTCTTCATTTCACGTCTCATTTTCCACCTGTCGAACTTTATTGAACTCCTGAAGATGTCCTACACTTTCCTAAGTACGAAATATTGGAACTAATGGGATATTGATGCATTTTTAGTGAATTTGGACACAAATGAATTTTGAGTAATAATCTTAGAAAAATTCAAATTGAAATTTTTAATTTATAATAATTAGCAATTTGCATTTCCTAAATATTTAAGGTCTTCAATAATTGAAAATTAATCTTGTGATATTAAAAACAGTGACATTTGCGATGGACCATCACCCGCAGATTTCCCACTATAAGAAGTTTCACTGAGATATCCAACGATAGTCTGTATCCCCTACATCTGCTTTTCTGAGATTGTAAAGCACAGTCTGTATCCCCTCTTGGTCTCCTACATTAGCTTTTCTGAGATTGTAAAGCACAGTCTGTATCCCCTCTTGGTCCCCTACATCAGCTTTTCTGAGATTGCAAAGCACAGTCTGTATCCCCTCTTGGTCTCCTACATCAGCTTTTCTGAGATTGCAAAGCACAGTCTGTATCCCCTCTTGGTCTCCTACATCAGCTTTTCTGAGATTGCAAAGCACAGTCTGTATCCCCTCTTGGTCTCCTACATCAGCTTTTCTGAGATTGCAAAGCACTGTCTGTATCCCCTCTTGGTCTCCTACATCAGCTTTTCTGAGATTGCAAAGCACAGTCTGTATCCCCTCTTGGTCTCCAACATCAGCTTTTCTGAGATTGCAAAGCACAGTCTGTATCCCCTCTTGGTCTCCTACATCAGCTTTTCTGAGATTGCAAAGCACAGTCTGTATCCCCTCTTGGTCTCCTACATCAGCTCTTCTGAGATTGCAAAGCACAGTCTGTATCCCCTCTTGGTCTCCTACATCAGCTTTTCTGAGATTGCAAAGCACTGTCTGTATCCCCTCTTGGTCTCCTACATCAGCTTTTCTGAGATTGCAAAGCACAGTCTGTATCCCCTCTTGGTCTCCAACATCAGCTTTTCTGAGATTGCAAAGCACAGTCTGTATCCCCTCTTGGTCTCCAACATCAGCTTTTCTGAGATTGCAAAGCACAGTCTGTATCCCCTCTTGGTCTCCTACATCAGCTTTTCTGAGATTGCAAAGCACAGTCTGTATCCCCTCTTGGTCTCCTACATCAGCTTTTCTGAGATTGCAAAGCACTGTCTGTATCCCCTCTTGGTCTCCTACATCAGCTTTTCTGAGATTGCAAAGCACTGTCTGTATCCCCTCTTGGTCTCCTACATCAGCTTTTCTGAGATTGCAAAGCACAGTCTGTGTCCCCTCTTGGTCTCCAACATCAGCTTTTCTGAGATTGTGACTAACTGATGAATTTCCTCCGTACGTTCATTGATTCACGTCTCATTTCTTGTGAATGGACAATCAATCTCTCTAACTAGCTCCTCTTTTGACAAGCAATTAAATAAGCTCAAACGGAATAAAGTGTATGATCGCAATTTACTAAAAGATTGAATAATACATATTATTGTTTGTCCACTACAAGCTCCAAATCTTAATTTTACAATATAATGGTCAATCCATTGGTGTATTGTTTCTGTACTTTATGAAATTTTTTATGCAAAAGCATATGTATTTAACAAAAGTTATTATAGTATAAAAAAAATTGGACATTAAAGTACCTCATTATTCCATTATACTTTATTACAAACAAGTTATATTATTTACAAACGTACGATTCATAAAATTTTCCATTTATATATTTTTACTCTAAACAGTTCGAAAAAATATCATTTTCCCACAAAAACCGAGATCCTTTACAAACGATATGAGGTGAAAGGAATTTTTATGTCCTATTCAACATCAAAAATGTAATAATGGGAAACAAACTCTGTGGTTTGTATATTTATTATTGTTTAAACATTTTAAGATCTCAAGCACTTGAAAACTATATTAATTATATAAACAGACCAACCAAAGAGTTTACCTTCCATTACAACATTCCCTGCACCCTTGAAAGGCTCAAAGTTGCTGTCTGTTGATATCGTTTGCCAATAGAGCTCCATATCAATTTCACAGACTCTGCCTTATTTATGGACAGAGCTTTGGCAGTTATTACGAAGTTTCCCTTACTCCCCATGTATCATAAGAATGAAAAATAGAATATTGTGAATTACTATTTTGTCATGTAAGAGTGAAAAAACTTGTAGAGGGAATATAAATTTACATGTGTCTATGCAGAATTTTTTTTCTCATTTTAATGAAAATAATAAAGCATATTCGGTTTCAGCGGTTGATTTTTTAGTTATGGTTAATAATTATCATTTGTGAGAAAGAGAGTTTAATCACATGGAGTGGAGATTCAAAATATTACTTTTTACTCTTAATTAAACATTATAAAGAAAACTTAAATTTCTGCTTCAAAATTAGAAATGAGTGCCTTAAAGTATATTTAATAACAATAAGTGTATATCTTAAGTAATACCCTTTAAGTGTATTTAATAACAATAAGTGTATCTCCTAAGTAATACTCTTAGGTGTATTTCATAGTGTAGTTAATATCAATAAGTGTATCTACTTAAAGGTTCACCTAATCGCAATCTGCTCTCACTCGAGATAATCCGATTACAATCCACTTCTTTAGTTATACTTAGCAAAACTTGTACTAATTTACAAGTTATTGATACTCTACTTTGAATGAACATAATAAACACTGAAAACAATCCCAGTTCGTACATAAGAAGATAAGTAAATATAGAAATAAATATTTAAAAATCTACAACAGTAACAAATGATGGATTTAATTTCAAACAACATTTTATAAGTCGCAAAACAGTGTAATAAAAAAAATTAGAAAATAATTTCAGTAACTTCACATAAGGATAAAAAATAAAAAACTCTTTCAGTTATTAGAAAAACTGATTTTGTAATTAGAAAAACTCATTTAGTAATTAGAAAAACTCTTTTAGTAATTAGAAAAACTTTCTTTATTTGTGGCAAGTGTTGTACTTTCTCCTCTATTTGTGGTAAGTGTTGTACTTTCTCCTCTATTTGTGGTAAGTGTTGTATTTTCTCCTAGATTTATGGCAATTGTTGTACTTTCTCCTTTATTTGTGGCAAGTGTTGTACTTTCTCCTTTATTTGTGTAAGTTAATTTATCCTTGATAATTTAGCAGCTATATGCCCAACTATATTCGTATGGGTTAAAGAGACATCGGATTTTTCAATATATAGCTATGTATATTTATAAAATATTGAACCGAAGATGACTGTCGCACTGGATTTAATGTCTCCTGATAGCGATTCATCTAAACACTGTTAAGTTACAGAGTGTAAGTTATCAAATCATTCTTAAATCAACAGTTATACTGCTGAAAATACAGTTGTCATTCATAAAAAAATATGCTTTATTTTATGCAAACATCGCTAAAAAATAGGGGCTTAAATGACTCACTGTCGAAGCCTAATATCAAAACATCAACTGTTCGAAACCTTATAATCTTAAGTATTGTTAACCTGAATCTGCTACTATAAATCTAAACAACAAGGGTTCGAAAACTTATGTACGAAAATCTGTTTACTCTGCATCAACTACCTGTAATCTAAACAACAAGGGTTCGAAATATTATTGTTCTTAAGTCTTGTTACTCTGCATGAACTACCTGTAATGTAAACAACAAGGGTTCGAAATATTATTGTTCTTAAGTCTTGCTACTATGCATCAACTACCTGTAATCTTAACAACAAGGGTTCGAAACCTTATGTTCTTAAGTTTTGATACTATGCATCAACTACCTGTAATCTAAACAACAAGGGTTAGAAACCTTATGTTCTTAAGTCTTGATACTATGCATCAACTACCTGTAATCTAAACAACAAGGGTTAGAAACCTTATGTTCTTAAGTCTTGTTACTCTGCATCAGCTACCTGTAATCTAAACAACAAGGGTTAGAAACCTTATGTTTTTAAGTCTTGATACTCTGCATCAACTACCTGTAATCTAAACAACAAGGGTTAGAAACCTTATGTTCTTAAGTCTTGTTACTCTGCATCAGCTACCTGTAATCTAAACAACAAGGGTTAGAAAACTTATGTTTTTAAGTCTTGATACTCTGCATCAACTACCTGTAATCTAAACATCAAGGGTTAGAAACCTTATTTTCTTAAGTCTTGTTACTCTGCATCAACTACCTGTAATCTAAACAACAAGGGTTAGAAACCTTATGTTCTTAAGTCTTGATACTATGCATCAACTACCTGTAATCTAAACAACAAGGGTTAGAAACCTTATGTTCTTAAGTCTTGTTACTCTGCATCAGCTACCTGTAATCTAAACAACAAGGGTTCGAAACCTTATGTTTTTAAGTCTTGATACTCTGCATCAACTACCTGTAATCTAAACATCAAGGGTTAGAAACCTTATGTTTTTAAGTCTTGATACTCTGCATCAACTACCTGTAATCTAAACAACAAGGGTTAGAAACCTTATGTTCTTAAGTCTTGTTACTCTGCATCAGCTACCTGTAATCTAAACAACAAGGGTTAGAAACCTTATGTTTTTAAGTCTTGATACTCTGCATCAACTACCTGTAATCTAAACATCAAGGGTTAGAAACCTTATTTTCTTAAGTCTTGTTACTCTGCATCAACTACCTGTAATCTAAACAACAAGGGTTAGGAACCTTATGTTCTTAAGTCTTGATACTATGCATCAACTACCTGCAATCTAAACAACAAGGGTTAGAAACCTTATGTTCTTAAGTCTTGTTACTCTGCATCAGCTACCTGTAATCTAAACAACAAGGGTTAGAAACCTTATGTTTTTAAGTCTTGATACTCTGCATCAACTACCTGTAATCTAAACATCAAGGGTTAGAAACCTTATGTTCTTAAGTCTTGTTACTCTGCATCAGCTACCTGTAATCTAAACAACAAGGGTTCGAAACCTTATGTTTTTAAGTCTTGATACTCTGCATCAACTACCTGTAATCTAAACATCAAGGGTTAGAAACCTTATGTTTTTAAGTCTTGATACTCTGCATCAACTACCTGTAATCTAAACAACAAGGGTTAGAAACCTTATGTTCTTAAGTCTTGTTACTCTGCATCAGCTACCTGTAATCTAAATAAACAACAAGGGTTCAAACCTGAAAAGATTTACTGGCCTTTCAACTTATTTCAATTCAATGTCCAGAATAGTTTGAACATTCGCAGTTCTTCCTTTTAGGAAGGATAAACATGCATCACAGTGAAGGAAAAAGAATTCTTTGTAGTTAGTTTCTAGCGTGTAATGGAGGGGAGGGTCTGAAGCTACGTAAGTATCAATCATTTGTAAATTATTTCATTTCATTCATAGTTTAGGTTTTTCTAGACAAAACATCATATGCAGAAGTAGAGGATATTATCAGAATATAAACAGATAAGTTAAACGAATGAAGTGTTATTAAATTACAATGTATGTCAAATAAACAATTATACATATAATGGCGTGAATATGATATATGTTTCATTCAGATATCCATTAACCATATATTTATTATGTCATTGTTATCAGTAACTGCAAGGGTTTACAACCGACTTCAAATATTCGATGCAATGAGTTCACTTGCTTGCAGCTACTGAGATTTAATGCTCAGCTTCTCCCTTCATGCTTTTCTTTCCTCAAAAATTAACAGCAAAGTTTGCTCATTATGTTTTATGGACCAAATAAAGATTAGTTTGAACTGTGAGTAAAATGCCAATAGGCCTCTGTATCCCTGCTGCAAACTGATTCACGTACGTGGTAAGAAAGGAATGAGAACCATCAAATTTGTCGTAAGAGTTGCAAGAAATGAAATAAAATGTAAGACTTGTTAGCTACTCGCAAATACAAAATAAACAGTGAAATGTTATACTACTGCGTAAATATATATTTGTCATTATATTATATGCTCCTCTAATTATATTTCATGGACTAGAAATACAATGACGCATATGCATTGAATTAAGAAAGTGTGCGTGCAATTTTCATGTGAAATATTTTAACTAGTTCAGTCCGGAGTATTTTTCATTGTATTTCTCTAACGTATTTTGGAGCATAAATATTATCTGGTCATGTTTTTTACAATGTACAGTATATAAAAAGGTTAGTTTGATTAACTAAAAATAAACTTTAAGCTTGACTAAAAAATTTTAAACAGTTCGAGTGAAATCATTGATATTTTTTTTTCTTATATAGGATATTTCTCTTATCTTTTCAAAGGTCTAATATTATTTAAAATGAAATCTAGAAAATATACTTTAAACTGATAAGAATATGTTGTCACGTGTTCAAAACAAAGTAAAACTCGTCGATGCACGACAATTATATTCAGAAAAGACGAATATTGGAATACAACAATAATTTAAGCCATCGAAAAATCCGCAAATCACTAAGTCTTAATATTCTTATCATTGGGTATGGCAATTTTTATATATTGGTAATTCTTTTACTTCACTAATCACTATTTGAAGGAATGAAATATTTTATATTGATTATTACTGCTAATTTCTACTGCTAACTAAGTTTCTTCTGCGATAGGTTAGAATGATAAGTTCCTACTCCAAGAGCTAACGACTGAGTGGACAGAAATGCTACTGTCTTTAATTTCACAGCATCTGTCATCTCTTCCATGACACGTAAACCCAAACTGCATTTCCTGGAATTGTTTGGGGACATCAATAATCAGATTTTAGAATAATCCTCTCTGTGCCCACTCCATCTCTCGATAAAACGGGTAACTTCAGTCCACCTCACATTGCCTAAAAATTACACTGCAAACATTTACAAAGATGTGGTCTCAATAACTTCATTTGAGAAACTGTTTATATTTAATCATTTATCAGAATAAAAGTTATTTTTTTACGTCCAATAAAAAGTAGTTCTCATTTTATTATTGACGTATCATAAAGATAGAAGAAAATTTAATTATATTGTAATGAACAAACTATATTGAGCATTTTTGAAGACTTTACTCATAATACTAAATCATTAAAGGCAAAATTTGAAATTCAATTAAAACTCGTACTACAACTTCCTTTCCAAATGCCTCATATTCATGTAATGAATTGTGTTTTATGCTGTAAACTTTGCTTTATAATGATCACAAAGTACAGATCAGTTGCAACCTCTCTTTTGTCGAATGTTTATTCTGCTCTTAAAGCTCTTTTATGACTCTCTTTATTTTGGTGTTAGAATTGAACATCCGTCCCAATGGTGTGAAGTTGTGCTTTAGTATTACCCTAGAAATTGTATGGTGCTTTGTTGTATTGTAAACTAGTTTATTATTCATAATTAGAATAAGGCATTATTCAACACAGGGGATCCAATTCATGTAAAGAGCAAACTATCGTACAGGAGTAAAAGGAATTTAGCTTCAAACACTAGGAAGGTTAAATATCAACGGTATCGATAAAGTGCTTATAAAGATAGGAAGCCATTGACATGAGAGCTGTTAATATATTGCAATAATGATATAATTATGAATTAGCATCAATAGAGAAGAGAGCTCTGAATCTATTGCAATAATATTATACTCATGAAATTAAATGAACTTGAAAATCCTACTAATGAATTCGCTACACCGAGATATTATTGAAAAGGATTTTTTATATGATTTGCGTATTTAAATGAAGTTATCTTTAATGTAAATATTTACAGATATGATACTCTTCATGACATTGTATTCTACTTATTATAGTCAATTGATTCTATTGAAGGTGTTTTATTATAAAGTAAAAATATAATTATGGTCTAGAGTAATACCTCGAAGCATTTTCATATTTTAATAAAGAAAAATCTGTACAAAGTGATTGGCAAAATAGCTATGTACTATAACAGCTTCTCAGAATTACAAAATCATGATTCGGAAATGATTATTTAAATTAACAACTAAAAAGGAATTAACAACAATCATAAAGATCTTTGCCTGCACAGATTCTGCACGCTACCTATTTGTTCATAGACCCAGGAATTGGAAGACTGAAATTGTTATCAATCCTATCACTACACTCATCAGTTTCCATCTGCCCCTCAATTAGTGACTCTTATCATTTTAATATATTATTATCTTGTTCCGAGAAGGATTCCTTATATCCATTACATTGAATGTGACAAATGATCAAAATATATCATTAAGTCTCCTTGTGATGCAGACTCCATCTCACCAACAAAAATGACTAATTGGTTTCTCTGGAGTTTGATTTGAAACCCAAAAGCCTCCACTCCAAAGTTAAAATTCTCCTAGTTTGTTACTATTGGAACTTAATTAGCTACCATTATAGGTATTTCAATTCAACTTAAACTATTGATTGAAATTACTCTTTATTAGGAATGAAATAATATGTAGCAGTATGATTAGGTTTACTTTGTTCTATCTATTAGTCTAAAACTCATTTTACCGAACATAAATCTGAAAATTAAAATTTGGCTATACTTCTCTTTGGAATAGTTCATTCATGAAACATTATAGAAGTTATACCTCTTCTCATAAAATATAAATGGGATACTTTCCAATTCTGCTCTTCAATTATAATCCGTTATTTTTCTGATATTTCACATCTCGGTTCAAGGGATGGAAAGTAATCATATAACCTTTGGCTAATTTATTCATGAAAAGACTTCAAAAGCTGGCGATGAATCTTCTACAGTTTTTCCAACCTCACTTCACCAAAATGGACAAAATTGAATGAAAAAAGACGGTTTGAAGGAGAAAAAATAAACCAATGAAGAGTAACTATTGCCCAATTCACTTTATAATACATGCGTAAACAGTTCATAAATAATGTAATAATAAATCTGTCAAAAATGAAAAGAATTGAAATATGGCTTCAGTTACTAAAATACTGTATATGTAAAGTATTTACACTAATTTAAAAAGTCAGTACATAGATTTACCATTATCAAATATATTCATCAAAAATACCTAATAACTTTAGATCTCTCAGTTGAATCTGTTTATATTTCTCCGTTTAATTTGTGTTATTCAGTTCAAAGTTAAAGTTCTCTTTCTCCCCATACAGTTCGAATAACAGCAAAGCTTTCCCATTGACTATTCACAGCTCAATCTATTCGCTTTATCTGCCAATCCATCATAATTAGAGTAATTGAATAATCTAATTTATAGTAAGAGAAAATCTTCTGCCCGCTTACAGTTAATGTGAAATTGAATGAGGGAAAGCGCCACTAATTTAATCAAATAAAGTATTTGAATTCATTGAATTAAATGACTTTGTCATCCCGAATAGAAGTTATTTCTTCCTTATCTATGAGATGCATTTATAAGACACTGAAAAGGTTTAAGATTAACTAAAAGTAAATGATTGAAGTCGAGTGATTAATGAACGATATTATTGAATCTTCACAATTGCAATAGAACACAATTTAGTATAACTCAATCTTCAATCTTCATAAAATATTCATTAAATGTTATTCATACGATGTAAATGCAAACTTATAAATAATTTACACTGAACCAAAAATTTTGAGAATACGTGAAATTGTACTATCAAATTATTTTCGGTTTAGACACTTTAGCAAGAGGAATATACAATTTCATAATTGGAGTAATTTAAATAATTATATGGAAAACAATTCAAAAAGATATATGCTTTTATTAATTTAATTGGAACATATCTGTTATACTGACACTAATATATCAATAAAAGTTTTCCTACTTGTGTGTGACTGTGTAAGTGTGCCTTTAACCATAAGAAGTTTGACTACCAGAATGTATGGGAAGGTTTGACTATGTGTTTAAAAAACGCATGTCTTGTTTATAACCCAACGGTACTTTTTTTTCAAGCTGTTTGTATATATACTAAACTAATGTGTTCCAAATTTCAAGTAGAAATAATGAATATATAAGGAGAAATAAATACATAGGTATGTAAGACATTGGCCACTGAAAGAGCAGAGCTGTGATTGGGTGGAGTGTAACCCAATCACAGCTCGCGCATATGTGTGTGCACTCCAAGAAAACATGGATGGTTGTGTGCTTAGAGGATAACCAAACTGTATTTCTACGTTGCCACACGTCACCACAGTCCAATTGATTTCATAATTTTTGTGATTTACGCCGATACATAAATATTTTTAAGCTTTTATATACGAAAGTATATTTTAGATTTATATAGGAGCAAATTTTGGCCGGTAAATTTAAAGAAATGGCATGAAAGATATAAAGTAATTCAAAATGGATGTGTTTAGAAAACACACGTCAGACTCACTAGGGTTAACAGTGTACATATATTTACACGCTTTAAAGTTAACTCCTTCTTCAATTGGTACGATAACTCTCCTTGTTTTGGTGTTCATGATGAGCAAAAATAAATGCATTCAGCAGTAATGTTATCCTATTTTGAGATGATGGGAAAAATACACAGACGTGATGATTCAATAATTACTCACCTCTTTACCATTCAGCTTCTAAAGTGAATAATAAGTAATTAAATATAGAGGGATGGAAGGTGAGATATGAAATTTGGATATTTTCTTAAACCTTCAACTTATTTTAATTTACCTCTATTTACAACGATCGAATGGAGAAAAAATGAAAGAGTTCGATTTGAATGACAAAGAATTTCCTTCATTTCACATCCTCACAAAAGAAATAAAGATACGCATAAAATGAGTTTATTTATTTTATGCATTTCACCAAATTAGAGAAGTATTGCGCCGGTCGTCAGCTATCAGTCGGCGACTAATTAATTCAATCGATGATTTAATATCATCTATCACCTACAACATATGATTCGACGGATGTCCAATCATTAATAATTCTAGATTAAAATTGCTTTTATTATCCATCATTCACTTTAGTGGGAGGCACTGCTAATATTGAAAATTGGAAGGTTACCAGCCCGACCGACAGAAAAGAGCACAGTAACTCAAAAATCTTATCCACTATTTACTATATATTTTTTAATTTTGATGGAAGAAACAAAGCATGTTTTTGTACGATGCTTCTGGCTAATATGTCCGACGATGTTGTCAGAAAAATATATTTCAATGTAAAAACATCGTTTATTGATAGTAATTAATTCTAATAGATGAGTTCCCAATTAAATAAATTCTAATAATTCTATATATATTTCAAAATCACATCAAAACTGAATGAATATATTAGAACAGAGTTTTCTGTAGAAAGAAAATAGTATTCAGAAGTTGATAGAGAAATACTATTTCAATTCTTTCAATAAGTTCCATGCAATTTATACCATGGAAAGAGAATACAATACAATAATTCATTAAAGTAATTGAATATCAGTCCTATATTTAGCCACTGCGTAGTCGGAAGAATCCTATCATTGGATAGAGTATGGACGGGTAATAATGTATTCGGTGGGCTTCTGAATCAGTTGAGTTACTGTCATTTATAACAAATCAATTGCAATTCAGATCAGAGTCTACTGAATTAACAAGTTCTGAGGATGAATCATTGAATTATGAATTAAAATTTAGTTAGAATTACAAACAATATATTTTTTCTGCAAGACCAATCAACTTCATTGAAATAATGCCTAACAATAAAATATTTACTTTAAAACAGATATTACAATTGTCATCTTCCAGAAGGATGAAGAGTGGAGACTTTTATTTGTTTTCCTTTGAGAAGTGGAGACTTTTATTTGTTTTCCTTTGAGAGGTGGAGACTTTTATTTGTTTTCCTTTGAGAAGTGGAGACTTTTATTTGTTTTCCTTTGAGAAGTGGAGACTTTTATTTGTTTTCCTTTGAGAAGTGGAGACTTTTATTTGTTTTCCTTTGAGAAGTGGAGACTTTTATTTGTTTTCCTTTGAGAAGTGGAGACTTTTGTTTGTTTTCCTTTGAGAAGTGGATACTTTTATTTGTTTTCCTTTGAGAAGTGGAGACTTTTATTTGTTTTCCTTTGAGAAGTGGAGACTTTTATTTGTTTTCCTTTGAGAAGTGGAGACTTTTATTTGTTTTCCTTTGAGAAGTGGAGACCTTTATTTGTTTTCCTTTGAGAAGTGGAGACTATTATTTGTTTTCCTTTGAGAAGTGGAGACTTTTATTTGTTTTCCTTTGAGAAGTGGAGACTTTTATTTGTTTTCCTTTGAGAAGAGGAGACTTTGAGACGTTACAAGAAATAATAATAGTTCTTCCCTTATCATTTAAAACTCTAATATTCGAACATTAAGAAAAAGGTGAGAAAACCTGACATCGCCATAACTCTAAATTTATGTCCCAAGATATAAAAATTCATGTCCCAAGTTTTTTCTAAGATAACTATGCAATCAGAACCGTAACTCTCACCTAAAAATGTGAACGATTCTGCTCAAATTTTTATTAAAAGTTTTTGTTTCCGTAGAAAGACAATAATTCATCGTATTACAAGAAATGGGCCGGTAAATTTATGACACTTTGGAGAAAATTTCTACGTAGAAAGTACGAGGAAAAGAAGAAATTAACAGTTGGTGATTATATAAAAGATGATTAATTTTGTTATTGAAATTAACATTATCGGAAAGAGTGAGTCAAATATATTTATTTTATGTTAGTCAATTTTTTAAAATAAGTTTGGAATTGACTAAGAGTGGCACAAATAGCCAGGTACCTAAAATGGCCAGGTGACTAAATGCTGACAGACAATTGTTAGTTCATTTTGAATATAATTTTGCTAATTTCAACTCATTCACTAAACTTTTCATATGCCAAAATATTACAAAATTTAGAACATATGTATTATGTATGATTCCAGAAATGCTTGCCAAACTACTAGTCTCCCTACGTAACATCTGAGCCAATTGACAATGGGGAACTCAAGGCACTCAAGAGTTACCTATAGATAGGTTGCTGAAGAAGCTTTTAGATTAACAGGACCTTAAGTATTCTATCTATTATTTAAATCACTACATTGCTATGGTCAAAGCGACCCCCTAAATATGTTCATATATATACGGGAGCATTTACGAATAAAGAATAAGAATAAGTTATAATGGTGAGTAGAGAAGTGAATACCCTCTGGAATAACCAAAGTCCCACAAGGACTCTTACTTGAACTCTAATAACTGAAATCCATTTATTATATTGTTATCTTAAAACATTATAGAATAATTGTACAATTCAAAAATAGAAAGTGAATTGAAATGGTAATAAGATTAGTATGCTAACTTCAATATAATTCTTCACGAATATACATGTATGTGATCAGTTTTATACTAATGGCTATTTGTTATTCATCATTTTTACGTTAGGGAACATCGTTATAGTTCTCGTACGGTCAAAGTACTAAAAAAGTGGGCTTTAAGATCAGCAATGGTCAGACGTATAAATCTTCCAATTGTTCCGTTATGACCATTCTTAAACACCAATTTTTCGAGTAATCAAACGTTCCCCTAATGTATTTTATTTCAAATTTTAGAATGATTGTTGGATACGAGCTGGAATAAATTGCATCATTATATATTAGTTTGTTAATTGACGAACACTATTGAGTGATTGAGTAATAAACATAAACTAGGTAATTATAATACTTACAAACTTCACTTTTCATATATGGGTTACTTAAATATAAAGTGTTAATGTGTTTTGTCCAGCTTTACGATCTAGTGAGGATTACTTTGGATGAACACTATGCATACTTAACAGTTGATACAACATACTTCATGTTTGTATACAAACTAACGATTTATAAGCTAACTATGACAATGTATGCTAACTCTAGCAGTGTAATATCTTAGCTATAAGAGGCCCCTGTGTATGTTTGCTGATGGCTCAAACGTTAACTCTCCTTCATCTCACGTTAGTCACACTCGTCTCCTCCTAGAGCCTGGACAACCCATTCTCAATGTTATTGGTAATAATTGTAATATAATATAACATATACATAAAGCACTGAGGGAATGAATATTGTGTGGAAAAGGTGATACAGAAATAAGATTGCCTGATTCGTGTTATTGATTGAAATTGTAGGTTGACGATTCCAAGTTGGAATAATATTGGATTTTAAGATAAAAATATACGGAATAGCTATATGTCGCACAGAATGTACTAACATTTGATAAATCTTGGAAAACTGTGCTTCTATTGAAAATATTATTCACTGTCAAATTATGATTAATTTCCAATTTATCAGTTATAAAGTAAGAGAAAATAATATATAAATTTCTATTAATGTTGCAATAACTTAACCTTTTCTAAAAGACCGAATTCCGCGATCCCAGCGTGTCAGAAATCATGTAATCCTGACCATTCAGGAAAATATTTCTTAGAATTAGGATCTTTGGAATCTGATTTCCCATTGAAATGATACGGATATCTCCCGGATGGATGAAACTGACGAATTACTTAGGTGTGAAATCTCCTTCCAATAAAATCCTATATTCTCTCGTATCATCTCTTCAAATCTCAAAATTCCTCGTCTCACAAAAAGGAGGAAGTTTCGCCGCAACAGTTTGATATTGTTAGTGGTTTCTCGAAATAATTCCTGAACAGAGAAATACGTATTTCTTAATTGGAAGGGAGATATTCTTCAGTGAATAACTTCCTCAACAGTTTCCTCCAGCAAAAAGAGCGTCAAAGAAGTTATGTGACTGGTGGTATTTCGTGTTGAGATTTTGAATTGGAAGTAAAACAATTTGACTTAAACTTTAACCCACGTACGATAAAATAACAGTTAAAGAGAGGTGAAGTGGGACTCTATACTTGCAGCCATGATGTTAATTATAATCAAGAACACGATTTAAATTTGATATTTCTCACATTATTAGACCATAATAAAAGTATATGAATATGAGATCATTACAAAATCATTTTGTTAAATTTATTGAAGATTAAATGATACATTTCTTACAACGAGTGCAGGAAACATAGCTAATACATTTATCTTCAATTAAATTCATGTATATTATATATATTAATATATTCAAACAACAAAATTTACTAGGAAAAATATCGCATCACTACTCCACTGTATTCTTGCGACAAAACACAAAACTACTTCCATTTCAGCAGCGTGGTGTTAGGCAAATGTTTCTTGCTATAACTCTCGTTGAAGTCGCCACAAGAGTTAACTAACTTTTCATTTTCTTATTTCAGCTGACGAGAAGAACAGTTACCGGCCTCTAAATCTCCACCCCTAATTGGAGCTAACGACTGTGGAGTCTAAAGGAAGAACTGGAGTCTCTTGGTGTTTTAAGAATCTTCTGGTACATCAAGAGAGAATGTGTTTGTGCAGTTCACTTGGAAGATTGTTACGCCTTGGATTATTTGGTAAATTCCCAAGTAACACAAGATAATGGAGCCCATTTGGGCACTAGGTTGACAAATCATATTGGCGCAGTGTGTTTTTTGAAGATTTTTTAATACCGATCAATGCTATAATTTAAATTTGATGAAATTTATATAATTGCGATCACTACATACTCCTTATTCTAGAAAATCATATTTCCAATATGTTAATCAAGTTTCAGCCATATAAAATTGATTGAGTATAAATTAATCGGTATCCGGCAGATTTTCCGAAAACGAATTTGCCGAAACCAAATTCTCCGAAAACTAATTCGCCGAACCGGATTCTCCGAATACGAATTGGCCGAAATCCAAATTTGTCGAAAACGTATTCGCCGAAGTGAAGAATTGCCGAAAGACGAATTCTCCGAAAGTCAAATTTACCGAAAGACCAATTTAAAACCAAATGTAAATATATACAAAAAGTTGTAGAAAGGAAACGAAATATCGAAATCATAACCTTTAGTTACACTAAAATTGATCCTTTAATTATTCTATCTATAACTGTTACTCTTTGTACCACTAAATAATCCTTTGTCTTTGTTCTTATTTCAAAGACGTTCAAGCTTTATTCAGTCAGTATCAGTCAGTCAGTTTTGGGTGCATATTATATTTCATTCATTTGAGCGTTTGGCTTGTTTTTAGATTGTGTGTTACTACAACGTGTTTAAGGGAATGGTTTCCGGTATTTTCCATTTTTTTCGTTTTTTTTTTTTTTAATTTAGTTACCCTGCAAATCTACCAAAGAAAACTCATAAAAAATTCCATTCACCTAGTACGTTTGTACGTGTGTCAAACGCGCTTCTCAGTTTGGGGGTTAGGGAGTTATTCTCTTATAGAGAGTGGGTTTCACCCACTAACAATCTCTGTGCGCGCTCGTTTTGCTCTTCAGTTATAACTGAAGAGTCCCAGTCTTCTTGGCTGGGACGAAAAGCATATAGTTTTTTTTTAAATTTAAAAAATTTATTGAAAAATATTGTTCTTCCTCCATTATCTCAGTACCATTTTTTCTCAAATTCTCCACGTTCAAAAGTATAGAACTTTTTGGGGGTTGGTGCTACAGAAAAATGTATGAGAGCTAATATGTTCAGACCGAAATTCCTAAGGTCGTGGTGAAGCCCTTTTCCTATAACTTTTTCTATAAACTTAATTTTTTTTGAAAAAAAAAAAAAAAAAAAAAAAATGACAATTTTTTTTTAAATTCAAATAAAAAATTTTTCAGATAGAAATTCAAAAAAAAAGCTGCACCACGACCTTAGGATAGTAGTAGAGAACATATTAGCTTCAATAAATTTTTCTGTAGCACCAACCCCCAAGCCGTTCTATAGTTTCCCGGGGGGGGGTCGAAAAAGAAGGTTTTTCGACCCCCACGGGGGAGGGGGGCCCCAAAATGAAAAAATCTCAAAAGAGAGCATATGATTTCTTTTCACTTTACACCTTATGTTAAAATCTCAGCTCAATCGGACAAGTATTATTGGTACATCCTAAATACCGGAAACCATCCCCTTAATCATTTTTTGGGGAATAATCCATTTATAGTGCTTTGGTTTAATGTAGGAATGATATATATCACAACAAGTTAAATGAACTAAATGTAAACAACTTTGTGTGATTACTTAACAAAAATTATTTGTGTAATTACGCCATATAAAGCATGCACGGGATTCTTATTTTGGATTCAGTTGTTAATAGTATTCCATACAGAAGCTGTGGCTGACATATTAATATTTATTCCATTCATTGCGATTAAAATATAAAATTGTTTGTAATGAATAACATAATTATTAGTTATGTTTATATCTTCCCAATATACCTATGGCTTCAACGACAGTGGCACTTGCATGAATATATTAGTTTCAGTTAAAAACATTGATTTCTATCAACCTTATTATTGTAATGCCAATTAGTGGAACATGAATTTATGTAGCAATAGCAATGTCATATTCATAAAAGAAATGTGTTTTTTATGCATAAGATATAATGATGAGAACTACAAAGTCCCACAAAATGTTATTTATAAGTACATTAAATTTGATTTTCGACCAATTCGTCATTCGGAAAAATTGTCCTTCGGCAAATCCGTATTTCGGAATATTGGTTTTCGGCAAATTTGGGATTCGGCAAACACGTATTCGGAAAATCCGTTTCGACGAATTAGTTTTCGGAAAATTTGGTTTCGGCCAATTCGTTTTCGGAAAATCAGCCTAGACCCAAAGCATTGGCCAATATGATAATATATGGCAACATCGAGAGGTATATCATTTCCAAGTAAAAAAGGAATGATATCAATTCAATTATATAAAATAAATTTATCAATTTGATACATAATTTTCCCCATATTTAACCAAAGTAACTTAGTCCTTAACTTGCCACTGACGAGCAGAACCAGATATCAGAATTGACTTTTAGATATTTATTCGTTACAAATAAAATTTCTTAGGTTGTAACTCTGTACGGAGCTTGGTGTGCGCAAATATACCAAGCCGCTAAGGGCTACAGTTAACTGATTATGGTGAGACATTCACCCTTATGTACTCAAACACCCTATACTCCTCATATATTTTAATAAATGCTCATATGAGCATTTATTAATCACCTTCGTCTCTGTCTAATCATAAGTAAATTATTGTGTGAGAAGTAAAAGTCAGGAAAAATAAGTTTACAAATTGGTTTAAAATTAAAGTTATTATTATATTTCCATGTGGACTGGTTTACCCGCGGCAATGACTTGGTTACTAGGGTTGAATATTAGGAAAGGTAAAGTTTATGTTTCAATATTTCAGTTAGGATTGTTCTGGGTTAGGTTTCCTCCTACAACGTTTACGATTATCCTTACTGATGTTTATTCTACTAACAAGACATTCCGTTTCAGGAATTCTTCATCATCCCCCACCGAAATGGAGCTTTGATGTCGGAATATTCTTGTTATGAAGCTTGAAATATAAAAATATTTCAATCCACGAGTTTTAAGAGTAGAATATTTCGTGATCGCAAGGTTTGTTTATTGCTTCAAGACAATTTAGCGCCAACATTCTTTAGATTTAATGCATTGAGAGAGAGAACACAAATTGAAAAATAAAATAAAATTTATACAAGAAATAATTCTGAATTTTATCTGTTATTACCTTTTTATTATATGACTAAAAATACGTAACATAATATTTATAAGGTGATTCAGAACTAAGGTAACACGTGTTTTGGATCAAATGTATAATACAAGATAAATGTTTGATTTTATAAATCGCATATCATCTTGAAGCTAGTGTTATAATATTCCTATCTATATTTTTTATTCATACTTTGAATCATTGCCTCAGATAGAAATAAAAGGGTGGAGCTCCACAATACATATGAGGTAATTTATTTATTTGATAAATCTAACTTTATCATATAGCCAAATTTATTCCGTTTTTTTAATGTTTTTTTTAACATTCGCATTTATTTCTTGTCAATTATATCAGCTGGTAGGAATTATAATTCCACCGCATCTGACAGATACGAGTGGCACCTGTAATGTTAAAAAGTAATGGCTTACTACCACTGAGAATATAGTTACAGAAATATTGTTCCTTACGGATAAGATTTTCAGGATAATGTTTTTAATGTTACTAACTCATTATTTGACTATGGAGATTGAACAATAAGTGTGACTCCCTGTTATGTCATGGAACAATCGTGAAGTGTGTACAGTACAACAAACTTGCAAATACAACAAACTATCTATCTTGAGAGTTTCAAAGTTCTTAAAATTTGAAATTTGATATAATTCATCTCACAACTATATGGAAGGAGAAGGAGCCAATTAGGGCTCACGGAACACAATCCATGAAATAACTGACAAAATGTGTGAAGCTGTTTGGGGCAAATTATGTCTAAGCAACAATTGAGAGGGTGACGAAGATCGTCTTGAAACGCATGTGACTTTGACCAGAAGATCCCGTAGGCTATTCTCAACACTTTCTGTCGATAACCTTTTGAAGGGTTTTAGTGCTATTTCAAAAAAGTGAGTTATGCATGAATTGTAGGTAACAAACCATATTTTCAAGAAAATATATTAGCTTCCTCTAAATTCTTATTTCAAGTATTCACAGTTCAGCGTCAAAGTATGGCAAACAGAAAAATAAACACTGCATATTTAAACACATTTAAAGAAAGAATTGGATTTTTAATTAATTTATGATGGAGAATGAATCAGGATTTTTTTTAACTAGGAATAATATTGTTTAGCTGGAAATAAAAGTTGGTTAAGTTGAATATTTTTTCGCAATAATTGAATAATATTCATATATGCATTATCTCTTTCCAGAACATATCATTAACATAATCATTAACTATATTATCAGAGTTAATATTTTTATAAGTGCCTGTGAACGCTTTTAGTGCTATGAATTATTGGGAGTGAAAAATGCCCTCAGCTGAAAATATGAAAGTGAAATGTGTGATTTTGTGTTGCGTTTTTATTCTGTCGATGCAAGGAATTGTTTCTGAGAAATCAGTGCGTGAAGCCGTTCAGAAGAGTGAGTCTTTGAGTGAGATAAGAAATTTGGAAAAGAGTCTCCACGAGGAATATAAGACCATTGCAGCAAATACAAAATATGAAGAAAATATTACACTTGAGAGCCACGAAAAAGATGTATCTTCTAATACTGACAAGAATGAAGTAATAGAAAACGTTTCTGTTTTTGATAAACAATTAGAGAAAAGAACAGAAGATTTAAATCATACTCTGAACTGTTCTGAATGTTTCGTCCGTGAAATATCAGTTGACCGCCATTCGTCTGAACATTCAAATCTGGAAACTGAAGTTCAACCTGTTACCTCCAGAGAAACTGCTGACTATATGCATGATGCAGCTCATGAAGAATACTTCTTCAACGAAACACTTAACCAAAATGTTCTGAATACTTCTATGCTTGAAACTGGTCTTTTCATCGAAAAGAAACCACAACGCAAGAAGAAGAAGAAAAAGATAAATAAGAGTGATGATAAGCAGTCGCTCGTGTTTCCTCTTGCCAAAGATATGATTGATAAAGTAAAATTGAGACAACACAGAAAAAAGATTTCAGAGTTGAAAGAATATCGTAAGAAATTAGGAATCAATACTGATGACTCCCATAAAGATGAAAAGTGTCTGTCATCATCCGATGGCACAGTTTTTTGTTACAATAGTCAAGTGTCCGATAAATCAGATGTGGCAGAGGTATTCTTAGAACCAAAAGCTCAGCAGTATGGGAAAGGATATACTAGTATCACAGAATTACCATCTACAAAGTTTCCTTACTTCGGTCCGCCGGTGACGAGAAGAGTTATGAATCCAATAACCGAATCCATCAATCCTTTCAAGGTGATCCATCAAGGCTTCGACTCCATCCATCGAAATATGATCCGACCTTCCGATAGCGACACTTTTCCGGAGACTGTAGGAGTGGAAAACACACTTGGCGATAAGAGTAGCATAATTCACTCCCTCTCCAACTCGACATCTCGAAAAGGTGTAAACAGTACGGAAGGATCCAAAGAGAAATGGCCTTACCACGCAATATGTGAGACAGAGGGTGACATTATTCTCGGTGCTCTCATGATGGTACATGAGCGAGATGACAAGCAGACCTGTGGGAAGATCATGCCTCAAGGTGAGAATATTAACGTATTTCAATGAATAATCAAACTTCTCTCTAATTCCTTCTTTTCAGGAGATAAATTTGATCTTATCTCAATTTGATCTTATAAACGTAATATTTCAATGTATCCGTCTGTTAGTATGTGTACTAACTTGCTCATTACGAATTATTTTAAATGATTATGATTTTATTATAAAAAAAATGATTGAAATTTAATAAAGGTAAATATATAATAAAATAATATATCGTTGGTAAAATAAACGGAATAAATTTACAGAATTACTGTACATAATTTCAGTTGAAAATTTATCAATTTGGCAATTGCGACTCATAGAGAAATGTTAGCAACTTACTTTTTGATAAATTATATGTCATTGATTTCAACTTTTAACAACAAAATAAGAAACCGATCTCAGTTATTTCACAGACAATAATCCAATCCTCCAATTTCATCATTTTCTGAATTTATTCTCCCGTGAAGTATAAACTGAGGCCAGTAAATAAAGTGTGGCTGTGTGCATTATTTTAGCATTCTGGGGAGCAGTCCCTCATTGGTAGCCTATAATTTAATAGCAAGAACTGGCCCTAATTTTATTGGAATCCAAAAGAAGAGAAGCAAGATTTAGTCTCTGTATTTCACAGGAACAGAAGAAATGGTAAATAGAAGAACTATTAAACGGAAGAACTGCTTTCAAAATATTGTTCTACCAGATAGATTTGTAGGTATAATCTTTTTTAGGTTATTTTACTTCATTGATTATCCATAGAGATTGACAAATAAGTGTAAACGGCGGCGTACCGCCCCCTGAAACCCAATGGCAAGTCGGTAAACAATCATGAAGTGTGCAGTACAACACATTAGCGGATACAACAAACTACATCACAAATAAGAGTTCAATGTTCTTATTATTTGAAAACTAATTCAATTAAACTCTTAAAAGAATCAGAAATGGTTTAGTGCCCTGCCCCTGTTTGCTCCTCCTCCTTGCCGACCAATCCAATAATAGTTAACTTTAAAATATATTACATTATGCGTGTATAATGTTTAGACTGTAGAGAGAGTATCTGAAAAATATTTTGCGATGTTTACTTTGTTTTTAAATCTTAGACAGACCGATTATTATTAAGGAGCACCAATATGAAAAAAAATCTTGTTCTGACTGAGAAAAATTAATGTATCAATCAATAAAGAATAGTTTGTGATACCGAAATGTCATGTTTATTTTAATAATAACGTCTCACTTCCATTACATCTTGAAACAAACATCACAATGAAACAAACAGTTTATGTGAAAAAAGTGATCAATCTTCTTTTTTTGTTGTTGAAACAAATTACTCCAGTAAACTAAAACGAAATAAACTTTGTCCATTCGAGTACTTTCATCTGCAACAATTTAGGACATTCAAACTTTTCCAATTTTATTTCGTCAGCGAGAAAGAGAGACGAAACAACAACTGAAGCCTCTACACTGAATTATTAACTAGTGAATCAATTGCAGGAGTAAAATATCAAACTTTAATAATCATTTTACTGATTGATATGATCTTCTTTCAATTTTCTTAATTAGTTTACTCTTTATTATTATTTTGTTATTATTTGGTCAAAATGAAATTTTGAAAGTAGTTTTTCTTTAAAAACAGAATTAGTCAATTTGATAATCAATATATTTTAAATGCATGATTAATGCTTTTATTGATTCTTCTGCATACTTAAGGAAATAACTTTTTGAAGACACATCTCAATTAATATTAAGACTTATTGCGACATCGACAGTCTAAATTATAATTAATGATGGAATTCAAATTAAATTCATAATGTTTCTGTCATCATTTTTCAAACAAAATATAATTCTACACTTTTAAAAATAAAAAAATAAAACCTGTACATTGAAACTAACAGTTTTTTTTTCATATTTGAGTTGATTTTTTATTGCTTGTCTGCATCAAATAGCGAAGAAATTTTTTGTTAATGGACTTTAATTGAAAGAGAAATTCCTCGAAGAAATTGAGTAAATAACATCACACTTTGTTAGAAATTCCAATATTTGATGAGATAAACTTCAGTTTCTTTGAGAAAATACTCACTGAGCAGTTTGAGCTCGTCAAAACTTTATATTAGCGATTAAATATTTGTACATGATTTAAATCAACAAAGATATCATGACATTTTTCATTAGATATATTTGTAAATTGTCATACTCTAATTTTCCTATCCTTGGCACTCAGTCTTTTAGAGAGCTAAATTTCGTCAGCCTGACTAGGGTTAAAATATTTGTACGAACAGAAACACTTGCATCCGGCAACTAGTAAATACATGCGTCACTCAATTCTTTATTTTTCATCAATTTTGATAATTATGACGCCTGAATAAAATTTACTATATAATAATTTAAAAAATGAGTGCAGTATTTTATTTTATTAAACCTTGCTCGTATTTTATTTCTTGCCTGCTCAATTACAAGATTCAGTGAGTCTTGTTCAGTCGTTACAGTTCAGTGCTGTGATTGGTCCACAGTTGATGACTTAGAGCTCAGCTATGCTGTGATTGGTCCACAGTTGATGACTTAGAGCTCAGCTATGCTCTGATTGGTCCACAGTTGATGACGTACATAGAACTCAGCTATGCTGTGATTGACCCACAGTTGATGACGTATTACTTAACTATACTGTGATTGGTCCTCAGTTGATTACCAACGACTTAGCTAAGCTTTGTCTGGTTCACAGTTGACGACGTATGACTTACAAGCCTTAGTTTTTAAGTAATAGCTATCTAAAAAATTAGTTATTTATCACATCTCTGTGTGTCTACAGGGGGTGTTCAGGCGCTTGAGACGATGCTCTTCACTCTGGACCACATCAATCGCAAGGGATTCATCCCAAACATCACCTTAGGGGCGTTTATTCACGATGATTGTGACCAGGATTCCTATGGACTTGAGAAAGCAGTTGACTTCATCAAAGGTGAGTACAAAATAATTCATCAATTATCATAATGCAATAACGAACAGTGTATCTATAACCATCGCAGAGTAGAACACCTGTTCAGTGGAATACTCTTTAGTTAATGTAAAGTCCTGAGTGAGGAGCTACCCGAATAGTAGACAGGTAAACTTGTTCACTATACGGGCTTGTTCTCTTACTTTAAACTACATTCACTACAAACTATAAATTAGGCGCAAATTATAATATTTTTCATTCGCTTTATACTAAATTAATTTTATAAATTATGATCGTTGGTTTCCTCTATTTGGAGTTACTTGATAACTACTTTACTGAAATAGATTGATATTTTCGCTGACATTTAGTGTATAAATGTCCCTAAATTATTGTCATTATTATTTAGTGAAAAAGATAATGACCTTATAAATATGACAGCATGATTGATATATTCAATTTGAAAAATAATTACTATTCCAGTATAAATTGTTATGACTTGTTACTATTTATCATTTAACTCGTATTATATTATCAAATTATGTTGAAATATGAACTATTTTAACATTGCTTTCATTTAAAGTGTTTTATTCAAATTACAGTTGTATATAGTATATCATATACGAACATACGATTAACAAAGATATCATTGTACTAAAATGTGTAAGTGCCGTAATGAGGAACATTAAAAGGTAAAGAAGCGATGAACTTTTTATTTGGAATTGGTAGTAGGGTAAGTACTGATTTATCGGACGATTCCACATTTTCGGACATGTAATAAAAAACTTATATAATAATTGATTATATAACTTTTATTTTAAATGGTAATCATGATACCTGCAGGTACCATGGATACCATTTAAAATGAAATATAAATAATAATGATAACATTTATTCATATGGTCGATAATGTGGAACCGTCCAATAACTCTAAACTTATTCTTGTACAGTGAAGACTCTACTAGCAACCTAAATTATTAGACAGGAAGGCATCATATGTTCCATATGTTTAACTGTAGTCCTCTTGAAGTTGAAGGTATACCATAGGTATA
Source organism: Caprella mutica (assembly GCA_947561585.1). Taxonomy (NCBI): domain Eukaryota; kingdom Metazoa; phylum Arthropoda; class Malacostraca; order Amphipoda; family Caprellidae; genus Caprella; species Caprella mutica. The sequence goes on along the minus strand of CANNZV010002342.1, from coordinate 47,507 downwards.
AAAATATAATGAATAGGTTTTTTACTTTTGAAATTTCATCTAGATTTATTTATATACTTATGACAATTAGAAAATTAATTTTAATATCTATTAATAAAAATATTAACAAAATATTAATTAATATTTATTAATTTAATATTAATAAGGAATAATCACATATTTTTTTAGGATGTAAATTAGATGAATATAATGATTGAGACGAAGATAGTTCCATATAAATAGTACTTGATTTTCAAACACTTAATTGTGGTAACTTTATAATTTATAAAATAACTTTAACAAGAAAAAACAATAGTCTTAAAACTTTTCCCTTCCAATTAAGTTTTTATGTTTTGATGAGAAATACTTTAGCTTCAATTTCTTGCTCACTAATTTCCTAAACTCTATCCAATAGCATCTATTGAACCTTGAACAACACAAATAGAATTGAAAAATGATACCGTAATATTATTGAACTCTTGTAATATGTTAAATATACACTACTAAAGAAATAAATTCACCATTTTATTTAGAATAATTACCAAATAGTAAATAGACAAATTGTCTATTATACTCTCAATATAATTAATTACTAAATTACTCATTAAAAGAATAATGAAAAGCTTTTACTCAAACATATATTAATTAAATATTAAACTAATTGAATATAGCATACGAAGTAAACTTAATAATATACAATTCAAATTAAAAATACAAATTAGATGCAGCTAAGGCTCTGTGAAAGATATAACTTGTGAAACCTAATTAAATTAATATATAAACACTAAAAAGCTAGAAACTATATTCACTGAGACTAAATTATTTGAAAATGTTTTCAATAATCAGACATTGGTTCTGTTAGAAAAAGGAGGAAATTCGTTGTACAATTCTACGGATCAAAAACTAGTGAAATTTCGCTCCAATTGTGTTCAAGTTTGAGGAAGATAAACCCTATTTGTCCCATTGTTATGGTCGTGAGTGGGGATAGAGTGTGTACACTAGTTATTTGGAAGATGAGGCTCGTCATGTTATTATATATATCGGGGAGTTATACCGACTGTGTCTGATATTCTAGACAGAAATCTAAAATAAACAAATCATCGGTAACGAAAACTGTTAATGGTTTCTTAGTGCTAATTACTTCAATTTCAGTTATTTTCATCTGGTTTATGAAGAGTTTTGAACTTATAATAAATGACGATTCTATTTTCAATTCATTTATCGTGAAAGTTAGACGATATATTTATACAACAAAGGGCAATTATAATTATAGTTATTTTCCGATTATTTTTATTAGAATTAAATAGGGTCTTAAAAGAACCTATTATTTTCAAATGATACTGATATAGTTTGCATGGAATTTCTACCCTCACTGCTTAGAAGATAAACTTCTCCTACCACCGCTCAATGCATCACTTCAAATTTTAATTGGAGATGATAAATAAATCCAATGGATATGATTAATGGCATAGGGATTAAAGTATCGACAGAGTGATTATAATAATTCCTCCACTTGAAATTAATTAATAGTAAACAGGAAGAAGGTTCTAACATTATTGCATTGAAGAGGAGATAGGATTAATATTACAGTGAAATTATGAAGCTTATAATTATTTAATTTAATTACATAGCTATTTAGCATATAATGATATAGTTGTGAATTACATATATATTTAATATTTACTTAGATGCTAAGTGTTCTTACGTATGGTAACTTTAAAAACGCTTACTGTACTTTACAATGTTAGGAACCTAAAATATTTAATCGAATAGTGATATTGCGGATAGTTTCATTTTAGGTGAAAACTTATCTTTCAATCACAAGAATTGAAATAAATCATACTCTGTTTATCATATCAAATAATTACAACAAAGCATATACTACAGTAATGATATTGTCTTGAAAACACATTTGTAAATGGTGATACATCAACTAATAATTCATTGCAAGGCGCAGCATCTGCACCAGCCAGCTCTAACGGTGTAAATTATAGTTAGAGTGAAGGTGAAAAGAACTGACAACCAAGCACCAATGATGCCGAAAATGATGAGGTAAAAGGTGCCATCGAGGTCGTAGTTTAGGTCCAAACCGTCCAAACCATTTTGGCAGCTAGATGGTCGATATTCCATATCGGAAATGAGTTTGAAAGAGAGACAAGTTTGCCTCAGTCCGTCAGTTAAAGTAACGGCGACTACAAACGCTGTAATGAATGCCACGAAATTCAGGAAGAGGAGAGTTATACTGTAGGAATTTGAGACGTAGAGAGGGGATACCTTTTTATCATTCCTCCAGAAGAACAGCATGCCACCGTGGATAAAAATGAGAACGAGGGATATTGATATCACGAGAATGGGAACATATGCTGTGATATAGCACGGTACTTTATTTTTGTTACCCCAGTATCTTGTATGCTGTAGATTTGTTTTGACAAAAAGAGGACAGGCATCCGCAGCAGAATGGTCCCAACTACTAGAAACTATTGCCATTGTTGCCACTGTGAGAACAGCAAACGTAATATTCAGGAGATGCAAAATGCCGCTGTAGCACTCCACTTTTCCTCTAGATCTATCCTTTGATAGTGTTTCTCGACTGTCATAACTTCCAAGTGATTCATCGTCCAACACAACCTTTGATCGAGACTTTTTCAGCATTGGTGTTGCAGCTGTTTCATTTTCAACCGAGCCCTCCGATTTAACGTACCCATGAATGGATATGGGTCGCATATTTTTGGTCTTTTCTTTGAATATCTCCGGTTCACGTCTTTTAAATTCAGAATTGTTGTGTCTTCCGTTATTCTGAAACATCTGATGGTGTGTTCGATGCCCATGAGTACTTTGAATATGTTTAGGAGCTACTGGTTTCGGAGGCAATTTTGGGCCAGTTTCTATTGGTTTCTGTTGCGGGCTTGCTATGAGTTTCTTGTTGAGAACTTCACTGAATGCCTTTGGTGGTCGTTTAGGAGGAGCTCTAGGAGGTAGAGAGGGCATTCGGTTATCAAGATTAGAATATGTGCTTTCGGAATTGAAGCTTTCGTTATGGTGTGGAATAAATTGCTGCCTTCTATGGTTCTGATTATCTGCTTCAGCTCTGTATTCTGGGGGTGGAGAAGTCTTTGGTTCGGCCCATGGTTGCTCATCAATTGCAGTTCCTTCATCTGAACTTGATGAGTAGAAGTTCGAAAATTTTCTCCTGTAAGCTTCAATTTCATCATTTAATGGAACCTCACCAGATTGAGAGTTGAGTTTCGCCCATTGACTGTGGTCTATGTGATATCCTTTCGGTTCGTCAAAATGTTGTACTTTTGGTATATTTTTAGAATTATTTGGTGAGAAATGTGGAGTTGTATAATTAACGGTATGTTGTCTGACACTCGGTTGCTGATTCTGTTGCGGTGTAATCGATTGAATCACATCATATTGTGATTCTTCAGATTCTTCCTGTTCACCATCGATTCCAAATCGTATATGACGACCACCAAATTGTTCACTGAATGAATTTGTCTGTTTAACATCTCTATAGCTATCCTTGTTTCTGTATCTATTCTGAATTTCTCTCTCGCCAACACTGTTTGCCGACCCTCGACTGCTGACAGAGGAATTACGATGTCTAGATCGCGATCTGGATGAATCCCTACTGCCACCTCCACTCGAGCCTCTCGATCTTGACCTTCTCATTGAAGATCGAGAGAAACTTCTCTGGGCATCGAAAACAGCTGCTTTGTCGATGCTACTGAGACTGCAGCTCTTCCTTCGAACAAGAGTCAAATTAGTTACGCTTGGACTTCTGTTTACATTGTGGTTACTTGTGGAGAATTCACGTGAAATGCATCGCAACGCACGACTGGATATCTTCCCTTCTTTCTGTGGCTTTACTAGAATGCCGAAACTTTTTCTACGTGGAACAAACACTTCTTTTTGGGTGCCGTTTGTTTGTACAAGAATACGACCACTTTTCTTGGCCTCTGGAGTTTGAATCACCTTCAAGTTGATGAATTCTTTATCGTCTTCTCTTTTGGAGGGCATGGTGGTAGGTTCTGCTAAAAGAGAAAAAAATTGCATTACTTACACTGTAAGTGTTTTTTTTACTCATCTACTATTATTATTAGTAATACATATCAAGTAAAAATGTATTAATATTTTTGAAATATTTTATATTCATATAAATGAATAGAATAAATACACAAAAAAGACTATAGACCAACAATAACCTAACCTGCAATTTCAAAACCACGTCATCAATCTCCTACATTAATTTCTCTGCCCGAAAAAGAAAATACTCATCAACGTCACCAATAGTGAGGTCATAAATTAAAGGTTCTAATTCTGACGTTTCCTGTCCCCTCGTTAGTAATTGTGACGCTTCAAATGAACTGACGCTTTGTCGTTAATTTCGAAAGGGGCGTCAGATTAGAGGCATTCAAATGGGGCTGATTCGAATGCTCTAACATTCATAGCTGCAAACTTCAATCATTTGATGCTGAAGTTTGATATCATTTTGTTTAGTTCGGTGAACTGATTTTAATCACAGTCACTATTTATAACCATTTCCATTTTTTTCCTTATTTTTCATTTTTAATCATTATTTGACAGTTTATTTGTTTAGTTTATATTTTTTAGTTTCTAATGAAATTATTACAATCTACACAGAATCACTTAGTATATAATTTTTGTTTCCAAATATAGTTGAAGTAAATAGATGTAGAAACACATACCAATTAATAAATATTATTATGTGTATAGTATGAATAATTCTATGTAGAAAAATATACTAATTGTATCTAATTTATGACGGATACTATATACTGATTTAATTTTTATTACTTTACTTTATATTTTGAAAAATATAAGTACGATTTACATCATTAATTCAATTTTGGTAAAGTTTTTTTTATATTTACAATTGAAACTATTGCCATTATTAATCAATGGGAAAGTAATTTTATAAATCAAATCTTATTTTATTAATTTGTTTACCTCAATATCTATCAATCCTGAATAGAGAAGTCTCTCCTTTGAAGAAAATTTTGTCGTTTTCTATATCTTCGAGGACACGTAGAAGATATCCAATGGGTAACTGAAATAAAGAAGTTAACTAGTTAGGTGATTCATTTTAATACAATAAATATCTGAATATTTTATGCCTTGATATTATAGACGAAATATTTTCAAAATTACTTGTTTCGTAATTCTTTATTTTATTGCATATCAATTAATTATTTTTATTATATTGATATGCATTATGCACAAAAGCTATTACTGATTTTTCATTACATTATGATTAAATTTAGTTTAAAATTGATAAATAGTAGTAATTCTGCAGCATTACAATGATTATATTCATAAAGTAGAATATTCTTTAGCGCAAGTTGAGAAATATCTTTTGGGTGTGGGTCTCTTGGTTATTTCCGTAAGTTGGTCAGTTTTCAGACGTGAAATTAAAACTGGTCAATGCATTCAATAAATAAAAACAAAAACTACGAAAAACAAACACTTATCAGAACATAATATATACAAAAAATTTATTTCAGTCTATTTATGGGTAACTCAGTATATTGATTAATCACCAGTGAACTTTCATAATTATTTCTTCAATTTAATAATTAGATATTGAAAGAAGAAATAGAAAGTAGAAGTTGAATATATACAGGGTGACACACAAAAAAGTGTACCCAAATTTGAATTAATATAAATATCGTACACGTACAATCTTAAGCAATGACTGTGGTTGAATGGATACATGAAAAAAAATCGTATTTATGATTCCCCTCAACTCATTTTTTAACAACTTATAAATCAGTTTTTATATTATTTCTAAGTTGGATAAACTTTTTTGTGGGTCACCCCGTATAGTGTCCAACTGCTATGGTTGGAATTAATAAATTGGTTTGTTAGGGAACTGTTTAGTTCTTTTCAATAAAGTTGTATCCTTGAATCCTATCTAAGCACACTAATGACATCAGATGTATTGACTTTATATTCTCACACTAAACATAAAATGCATAAAATACATCACTCATTGCCTCTCATCTCTCACCTCTAACTTGGTGACCACTTCTCTCCTTGCTTAGGAAATTACTGTCACATCCTCCTAGCGTTATCGCACCCAAGCCACGCTATCAGAGATAACAGAGATACCACTGATAAGGGCTATCAGCGTGGTTACTCAGACTAGTGAGGCAAGCACCTAATTACCGTGCATGCACCTAATTATCGTACAGGCCCCTAATTATCGTACAGGCACCTAATTATCGTGCATACACCAAATTACAAGGACTGACTTCTCATATGTTCAATTTATTAGCAATGTATTTGATTCAAATTCTCGACCATTGATTTTCACAAACTCGACGCTATTTTCCCGACTGTGTACATGACACATTTAGCTGCCAGATGTAAGAGGTTCACTGCTGATATACCGTATGTACCACAGAAAGTACAAACCGCTTTTTAATAAATAAACTGGTTACAAATCGATATACAAAAATCTAGTAGTCCTTTTATATTAATACAGGGTTCTTATATTATTAATCTATTATTATGCTTGCAAATTCTATTGTCATTTTTCATCACTAGAATAATGAATAATAAGGAACATTATTTAATTTTAAAATCGATTGTACTTTTCGTTGTACAAGCGGTATACATTATATACTTTTATGACACTATTTTATTACGCACTGTTTGAAGTAAGTGATAACGATAGGATAGTGACATATAGTGTGAACTATACTCACATGTATTGTTATAAAGAGGCATAGCATTATGATACTCTGCATAACATTGTGATGATGCATATTATTATTATGTTGATGATGCACTTTGCAAGTCGTTATAATGATGATCCATAGTATCATGATACTGCACATTATTACAGTACTGCACATCATTACAGTACTGCACATCATTACAGTACTGCACATCATTACAGTACTGCACATCATTACAGTACTGCACATCATTACAGTACTGCACATCATTACAGTACTGCACATCATTACAGTACTGCACATCATTACAGTACTGCACATCATTACATCTATCACCCCAATCACAGCTCAATATGTTAGTTTTAGTAATTAGTGTTCAATGACCTGTAACTCCATAATTACAAACTATTTAATTAATTCCAGGCAAGTCTCTGATTATTCCTATTCATTAGTAGACTTTCAAGACACTGAACTTTGATGTAATTACTCTATTCCAAATACCAATAATAGTAAAGATAAAAGGCTATTATTTAATAATTACTTTTTTCTGTATTAAAATTATCACTGACTGTCTCGGCACATATTAACGAGGCCACCCTCGAACTAAAACAATTACCATTCTTATTTACCATTTTCAACATTTATTTTATGGAAAAAGAGAGAATTACATTTCCAAAAAATTGGTTTAACTACTCTTCATTTTCCTCTTCCACATATGATAACAGTTTCGTTCATTTTCGTGTTGTTAGATCTGGATATACTACCTTCACCAACGTGATGATTGGTATGATACTCTGTTCTTGGACTCACATTCATGTTAATCTACTTCTTTAAAGTTCCTCGTATTTATTTTCTTTCTGATCACATCGACTGCACCCGGTTAGGATGAAAGCAGAATAATACATCAAATATATCACACTTCTTTCCCTCAGCTAGACAATTGCTGCCAATTGTTTGGGTGAGGGTTGGTGATTGAAGTACCGGTCAGTTTATTGGATGTAGATAGAAAATGAATTTGCTGGAGTTTTTCGAGAGCTCCATTGTCAATAGAAATATTCCAGATGATAGGGTATTTATTAAATAAAATAATCGAGAAATAGCACTAGGGTTCATAAATACTAAAATAGGTAGAAGCTCGAAACATTTCACAGGTTCACAGAAGTTCACAACATTTATCGCAACATTACTTTTAATAAAAATGTTTTAGATTATTTCTGAAGTAATTTCGTTTTCACATCAGAAACAGACATAGATTAACAGAAATAAATACATTAGCTCACCCTAAACACTCCCGAGAAAGTTAGCAAAGTTTTCGCGCGATACATTAATTCTGATATCGCGCAGAAACATTCCTCCAGTTTATGTGCAGTATTACAAAGCATCAAAGTCAGATCTTCTCCTTTGTTAGGTACAGGGGCTTGCCTCTCTATATGCTAATCACATTCAAAATGCATAAACTCCATCAAATTTTCGTTTGGTGAAGTCTAAAGCAGTGATGGGGTGAAATCCAGGGATTATTCGGAAGATTTGCAGAGATTTGCGCCCTATTTACGAATTGAAGTGTCTAGTGATAGCTAGTGATGTCTGGTGCAGACTAGTCATGTCTAGTCATGTCTGGTCATGTCTAGTCATGTTTAGTCATGTCTATTGGCTATGATATTAAGAACTATTTCACCGAAGTATTGACTTATCAATTATTGATCATCAGAACTTTCAACAGAGTGAAAAAAGTCATAAGTTGGCACAGTGTGTTTTTTTTAGAGTATTTCAAACTAGGAAAACTTACGGTGACAAAATATTTAAATTGAATAATCAATTAATGGATTACTGTTCTATAAGAACGCATCGACAGAACAAATTTTGTTACATAACCTAGTGACAAATAATCATTATATTTATTAGATACAGAATTATTTTCTCTCTTACGAAGCCATTTAATATTCGTGTTTTCTTGTTATGTTCCTCTATTTTCTCACTCTCTTTTTCTGACCTAATAGTTTCAGCATGGCAATAACACATGGAAGTTTTTGCCTTTAGCTTGGAGTGAATAGAAGTTCTCATTTAGGGGGTTGTGACAATATGCTTTATAAATCATAGATCTTAGGAATATCACAGACGGAATGAAATGGTATCGAATACTATATACCGCTGGTGTAGAACCATTCAATACTCTTTGATTCTCTCCGTCTGTAATATTCTCGAGATCTGTGATTATAAAAGCATATTGTCACAACCCAACTAAATTAACAATAAATATCTCAATGTATTGATTTAATATTAATTATCATATAACGGTGACAATTTTTGAATATTTCTATAGTTTATTTAAATACTCGATAGTACTTAATAATACTATCAATATCAATTTTGCATATTCGCTTTTACTGTCCGAATTACAGATGCAGTTGGTCCTGATGATGAGTAGAGTGTTCTTATTCCTAGTGTATAGAATTTGAAAGCAAAAATCGATGCAAGTTGAGTAATTTGAACCTACATCAGTTCAGTTCAAAAGTATAGATTGATTATTTAGATGCAACTACCAAGAACATCTGGTTTATTTTTAACCACAAACTAGGACAAGTGTGGTTTATTTTTAACCTCAAACTAGTACAAGTGTGGTTTATACTCACACCACAAACTAGTACAAGTGTGGTTTATACTCACACCTCAAACCAGTACAAGTGTGGTTTATACTCACACCTCAAACCAGTACAAGTGTGGTTTATACTCACACCACAAACTAGTACAAGTGTGGTTTATACTCACACCTCAAACCAGTACAAGTGTGGTTTATACTCACACCTCAAACCAGTACAAGTGTGGTTTATACTCACACCTCAAACTAGTACAAGTGCTCAAAATTTTTCTTTCAAATTTTCAATTTTCATCGCTTTGATTCTCGTGTTTTTTTCGATTCCAATCCTCACCTGGAATCTTCCAATTCGAAATCATTTTGGAATGGGGAGGAATTTATTGGGTATTGGCCAGGATTTTGACTGATGGGAATTCTCTGCCAGTGGAATCGAGAGCAAATCTGGAATTTTATCTCAAAATAATTGATCTGAAGATATGTAAATGTTCATGGTAATGATGTTAGGGAATAGTTTCAATTAAAATATAAATATATTTATTAATGTTGTAGCATATTATTTTGTGACCAAATACCATTTATGTGAATAAACTAACTACAAAATTCTCATATTGTGAGGCACTTAATTCATTGGTATTGGAAGATAATTCGTGAAAGTCTATTCCTTGAGGAATATTATTTGTATTGACTGTAAATAGATATTATATGAATGTTCTTCACCGTAAGAGTTCATCCCTAGTGGAATATTATTTGTATTGACTGTAAATAGATATTGTGTGAATGTTCTTCACCGTAAGAGTTCATCCCTAGTGGAATATTATTTGTATCTTACTTTGGTGAATATAAATGTTATAACAATATTTTTTCTAGTTTCTCAAATATTCGAAATATTCAAGACATTACAAACGTTGATGTTAGATATTCTGCTGGAAAATTGTTCTTTGATTTTACAAAATTAACTTGAATCTTTTACAGGGAAAATATCAGTTGCTATTCTGATTTAAAATTCTCTTAGATTTTTTATCTGAAGGAATTTATCAAGAAGTTTGAGGAAGATTTTTATCTTGCAAACATCAAAAAGTTTCAATTTGATGCACAATTTGAACCCTACTTCAAAATAGAAAATAAAAATCTTTTCCGATGGTTTTAAAAGAGAAAAATTATAATATAAACATAAAATTTCTATATTTAAATAATAAATAAATAATAGACCCCAAAAAATGTATTCAGATTTTATTAGGCTGAAAGTAAAGAAAGGAGAGCATGATTTATTTCATAAACAAATTTTCAGTTTTCATTTCGTCTTGAAGTTATTAAAAAATGAACTGTAACCTCATTCCATTAACATTTTAGATGAGGCTATTTCAAAGTTTAATTCTAGCATCCCATGTAATGTTTTTCATTAGCCATTATTAGCTCTGATAGCAATTACAGTTGAGCAGTTGAAGACTCTCGTACCGGAAGATTGGACAGGATAAGCAATTTGATGCCGTCATTATTCTGGGTGATTCGTACTGTAAAAAGTTAGCATGGATTATTCCCCGATGTCTAATGAAAAAAAAAAAACACTACCTTGCAATAAAATTCTGTATCGAGGGAGTGTCCACTATTGTTAAGTTTTGTGAATGTTTATAAGATTTTTCTCAAACCTTTATAATTTCAGACATAATCGTAAGGAATGACTATGAACCAGTGGGAGATGTGTAAAGGAGATGTCTATGGGTAAGAAACTCTATGTCAAACTTTAGCTTAAAAACTTCCTTGAGAATTGATCTAATTTTCAACAAAGGATACTCTTCTTTTAATCTAAATACCAACAACGGTACCAACCTCTATAACTCGTAAAACAATTTTGTCGGTGTAGTAAATATAGTTACATTTAGGGTGAATACACTACACCGACAAAATTATTAGTTATAGAGGTTAGTATAGTTGTATGAATAATAGTGACATCATTTGCATCTTTTAGCAATATATAAATAAACATTGCAGCTAACATTACACAGATAGTTATGTTAACCTAGTCCCTAGTTCAAAAGACCATCCCACTGTACTAGGTACCTAGGGTGGAAATCTTACAACTTTTTACTCTATTGCAATTAACCAATATCGGGAAATGACGTAACTCTTTTCAGGTCAATCTGATACAAAGAGGCAATGGTGTTTGCAAGCAACGTTTATTGGCCAGTATACTGCAGTTAATGTGTTTATTTATCAGTTAATAAAGACTAGCTGTGCTATTCACGAGTGCGAATATGCGCAGCAGATGAAAAAAGAAATACGGAACAGTAGGATCAGAGTCAGTGGTGGAAAATGATACGGTTACTATAGTTCGGATGGGTGGATTGTATCAAATGATATTACTCTTAGTCAACATCTTTTTACGATTATTTTATCTCAAAATACATTTCGAAGCAGTTTTGTAGTAAAATATATATCTGATTACATTAAAATAAATCATTTTCTAGGTTTTTTTTAAATCAAATTACCAATAGTGCAGAAGGTTTAACAATGATTAATTATTAACAAATTGAATTATAATTTTAGGAGTCCTACTTTAGTTATTATATTAAATTTACAATAGGAATTTACCAACAGAGATTTGTCGCAATCCCAATAGCAGGAAATCATTGGGCCGAATTTCCAGCCCTCATAGTCTAACAATGGAGAATTCGAACCTTCTGTTATTGCAGAGGGATATTCTTTTGTTAGATATTTCCACCTTTATTAAACTGGAGTATCCATGATACGTGAGAATGAACAGCGGAGTATCAGGGATACTGAATTACTAAATTGGAATAGCCACAAAATGCTTTCAAACTATTTGAAAAAAGAGTTATTCTGAAATTGGTTTTAAACAACAAAATAGCGGAATAACATAACAAACCCTCTTATTTAGCTAAGTTATAAATTGAATAATGATGAAAATAGTATAGCATTGGGCCATAGAGTATACGAATTTAATGACAGAAGTTGTAAGGAGTTCATTCAAATTCAACCCTTTAGATATTAAATAATTTCTAATTTAGTTAAAGTAATCATTTATCTATCTCTGATAGAAATTAAAAATCATGCAACAAGAAGGAAATTTATTGTATCTAATTTCTAAATGTTACTTAAAAGGGGTAGTGAAGGACCAACTTTCTTACTTGAGAACCAATTGTTGTTCTAAAATTGGCAAAGTAAATGTACTTAATATGCAAAATAATCATTTCTCATTCGTGTGACTCTTTCGTTCGATTTAGGCAATAGTTTTAGCAATGTTACATGACGTGTACTATGTTACATGTCAGAAAAAAAGATTGAGATAGTTTTAGAATGCTTGTTACATTTCATATAAAGCTACAAAGTTGATTTTACATCTTAATACCGGTTTACTTTTGATAAAAGAATATGTTTGGAATAATTAAATTTTCAAAAAATACCAAATTTTCAAATAATACAGAATTTTCAAATAATACCAAATTTTCAAATAATACAGAATTTTCAAATAATACCAAATTTTCAAATAATACAGAATTTTCAAATAATACCAAATTTTCAAATAATACAGAATTTTCAAATAATACCAAATTTCCATCAAACACTAAATTTTCAAAAAATACAGAATTTAAAGAAAAGAATCAAGAAATACTAAATTTAAAAAAAATTAAATTTAAAAAATACTAAATTTTCAATTTTGTATTGTGATGTGAAAACAGGATATTGTTAATATTGAGAATGAATTTAAAGTTGTCGAAAACCTTCGAACATTCCAGAATTGCTTTTGGTTTTCTTGTAGCGTGAAAACTCATTCACTTCTATTCATTTTTATATTAACAATTCACATTTATCAAAAGAATTAAAAACGTGAAATTTGGCTCAAAAGGTAAGTACATACGTATATATATATAATGGTCAAAAACACAAATACCACCTTGCCCACATTGGGCCCCGCAATAGGTAGGTTGTAGCGACTCTTACACCTAAAAAATTTGGGTATTAAAGTACATTGCCTGATATTTCTATTGTAACCGAAAAAATCAAACATTCCGAAATGACCATTTTTCAGCAAATAATTTTTTTTACTAAATTTGATGAATTGTTTGAGGTGTAACAGACAGACAAATGTCAAATATGGAAATTAAATATGGAAATGATGAAGAGAAAGTAAGTTTATTTGCGGTATATACTGTTACTACACTGTTCTACCATTGCTTAGGAAATAAAAATAAGTTTAATAATTATATTACACATTATAATGTTATTAATTTACTTCCGCATTTATTTTTAAAAATAAGATAAGCTCATATCATAACATTTCTATTTACACTCCAAACTATACATACAAGTAAAGTAACATACATGATAATACAGTTGCATTGTTGTTCGAAAGACAGTCGAAATATAATGTCAGTTGTGTAACTTAAAACCTTCCATTTAAACAGAGAAAATAGCAATTACCATTCGCCTGAATGAAGAGACGCGTTATTTGATCTTTTGTTCACCTTCCTAACTCTCTATGTGAATGGTGAGTTTTTAATCACCTAATGGAGAGTGGAGACTTACCGAGAATAAGGGACTTTTTGGTTTAATTTCCTGTAAAATGTTTATAATGAACTGTGATTGTTACTCATGCAAAGTAATCGGGTGCGAGAAATATTAAAGGTTGTTATTTTAGTGTTAAGCACTGCTACTAAGTTGAGAAAGTTATTATGAAGAGAGCGTAATTTGCTTCAAATTATGGTTAGTATTTTTAATTTTAGCATAATAACTTTATCCTCTATCGTCGCCATTTGTTATTAACCAACTAAAACGATAGACCAGACTAACTGTTAATAATTTACGTTGAATTATTTCTGATTGAAAATGAAGAACATTTCACGATTGGGAGAGAATTAAATTACGGATTTCCTCAATTTTAACTGAACAATTTCTAATTATTCTCAATATTTGAAATTTTTCCCACAAATATGAAACTTTACTCAATGATTAAAATTTCTCCAACATTTTAAATTTTGCTAAAATTCAAATTTTTTTCCCAATATTTGAATTGTTTCCCAAGAATTAATTTTTTTCCTACTATTGAAAAAAATTGCTGTTGAATTCAATGAAATTAAAAGTCATTTTTAGCAATTCAGATTTTAATTTGATGAAATAGAAAAGTTCAAATTCTGATTTAAATAATGTTGGAAAAATTGAGATTATTTTCTTCTAAATAATAAATTGTGACTTCATCTCTTGACGGAAAATAAAATGAAAATATGAAATTGGGAATAAAAGGATTTCGAAACAAGAATTAGTATATTTATCTAATAAGTTAAAAGTTATAATATTTTAATGGTATGAAATATACAGAAGATAATGTATATTAGCAAGTAATTATAAGTTTGACTAATTAACTTGCGTAGCTGTGATTTAATTTGGTGGATGAATACACAATCACACATTTTTTTACAGCTACAAATATCTCTTAATAATTCAATGAAATGCAAGGGTAAATATTCCAAAAGTCTACGGAAATTGATAACAATATTTCATTTACTTTGATTTTCCAACTTTACTTTCAAAGTTATTTCAAATTTGGAAAATAATTACGAGTGACAGAAATCTTTAAATTAAATATTTTCCTGACAACTTACCGTATTGCGCTATTTTAAGATTGCGCTTTTCCTATTTAAGATACTGCAATTGAAAGGCAAATACGAAATTTCTCATTGGCGCTTGTCCCGTTATGAAGCAAGGTTTCTTCTTCCCATATATGGGAAAAAATTACCCATATATGGGAAAAAATCACCCATATATGGGAAGAAATTACCCATATATGGGAAGAAATTACCCATATATGGGAAGAAATTACCCATATATGGGAAAAAATTACCCATATATGGGAAAAAATTACCCATATATGGGAAGAAATTACCCATATATGGGAAGAAATTACCCATATATGGGAAGAAATTACCCATATATGGGAAAAAATTACCCATATATGGGAAGAAATTACCCATATATGGGAAAAAATTACCCATATATGGGAAGAAATTACCCATATATGGGAAAAAATTACCCATATATGGGAAGAAATTACCCATATATGGGAAAAAATTACCCATATATGGGGAAAAAATTACCCCATATATGGGAAAAAATTACCCATATATGGGAAGAAATTACCCATATATGGGAAAAAATTACCCATATATGGGAAGAAATTACCCATATATGGGAAGAAATTACCCATATATGGGAAGAAATTACCCATATATGGGAAGAAATTACCCATATATGGGAAGAAATTACCCATATATGGGAAGAAATTACCCATATATGGGGAAAAAATTACCCCATATATGGGAAAAAATTACCCATATATGGGAAGAAATTACCCATATATGAGAAAAAATTACCCATATATGGGAAGAAATTACCCATATATGGGAAAAAATTACCCATATATGGGAAAAAATTACCCATATATGGGAAAAAATTACCCATATATGGGAAGAAATTACCCATATATAGGAAAAAATTACCCATATATGGGAAAAAATTAACATATATATGAGAAAAAATTACCCCATATATGGGAAGAAATTACCCCATATATGGGAAGAAATTACCCATATATGGGAAAAAAATTACCCCATATATGGGAAGAAATTACCCGTATACGGGAAAAAATTACCCCATATATGGGAAAAAATTACCCCATATATGGGAAGAAATTACCCCATATATGGGAAGAAATTACCCATATATGGGAAAAAAATTACCCCATATATGGGAAAAAATTACCCCATATATGGGAAGAAATTACCCCATATATGGGAAGAAATTACCCATATATGGGAAAAAAATTACCCCATATATGGGAAAAAATTACCCCATATATGGGGAAGAATCACCCATATATGGGAAGAAATTACCCATATATGGGAAAAAATTTCCCCATAAATGGGAAAAAATTACCCCATATATGGGAAGAAATTACCCATATATGGGAAAAAATCACCCATATATGGGGAAAAAAATTACCCATATATGGGAAGAAATTACCCATATATGGGAAAAAATTACCCATATATGGGAAGAAATTACCCATATATGGGAAGAAATTACCCATATAAAAAATTACCCATATATGGGAAAAAAATTACCCCATATATTGGAAAAAATTACCCCATATATGGGGAAGAATCACCCATATATGGGAAGAAATTACCCATATATGGGAAAAAATTTCCCCATATATGGGAAAAAATTACCCCATATATGGGAAGAAATTACCCATATATGGGAAAAAATTACCCATATATGGGGAAAAAAATTACCCATATATGGGAAGAAATTACCCATATATGGGAAAAAATTACCCATATATGGGAAGAAATTACCCATATATGGGAAGAAATTACCCATATATGGGAAAAAATTACCCATATATGGGAAGAAATTACCCATATATGGGAAGAAATTACCCCATATATGGGAAGAAATTACCCATATATGGGAAAAAAATTACCCCATATATGGGAAGAAATTACCCCATATATGGGAAGAAATTACCCATATATGGGAAAAAAATTTCCCCATATATGGGAAGAAATTACCCCATATATGGGAAGAAATTACCCATATATGGGAAAAAAATTACCCCATATATGGGAAAAAATTACCCCATATATGGGGAAGAATCACCCATATATGGGAAGAAATTACCCATATATGGGAAAAAAATTACCCCATATATGGGAAAAAATTACCCCATATATGGGGAAGAATCACCCATATATGGGAAGAAATTACCCATATATGGGAAAAAATTACCCCATATATGGGAAAAAATTACCCCATATATGGGAAGAAATTACCCATATATGGGAAAAAATTACCCCATATATGGGAAGAAATTACCCCATATATGGAAAGAAATTACCCCATATATGGGGAAAAAATTACCCATATATGGGAAGAAATTACCCATATATGGGGAAAAATTACCCATATATGGGAAAAAATTACCCATTAATAGGAAAAAATTACCCCATATATGGGAAGAAATTACCCCATATATGGGAAGAAATTACCCCATATATGGGGAAAAACTCTACTCTACCATATATGGGGAAAAATTACCCATATATGGGAAAAAATTACCCATTAATAGGAAAAAATTGCGTAGTGATTTGGAGAATAGAGGCAAACGATTATCTTACACAAATTCGGGGGAATTTCCAGCTTATACATCGAATTGTCAAATCAAATCAAATTTACCTGTTATAGAAAATAAATAAAAATAAAAACCTCGATCCTTGTGCTCTCGGATAACCTGATTTTGTGGCTCCACGTATTGGTCCATCTTACGGACTGACGTACTATGATGAATTCCCAAAAGAAAGATCTCTTTCACACCTTCAGTTATGTAACAAAAAGCGATATAATAATAATTATTTATTTTTTATTCTAATTGGTATTCATGGATACCAATTATTAGAATTAATATTAAATAATTATTAATACAGTAAAACTCCTGAGTTACGAAGTTCTTCGTTGTGAAGCAATCGAGTAAAGAAGGACATGAATTATTAAGTATTTTCTGTGTTTGAATTGTGGAAAATCCTCTGAAGCCTCGTCCTAGTAATCGCTCGGAAACCATAGTTTTCTCCAAGATTTTAATCATAGAAAACTATCAATGTCCCTGAGTTATGAAGGAACCAATACTTCATAACTCAGGTTTTTCACTGTATACAGATTTTTATATTTGACCGAAGCTTCTATAAAAATTCCAGTTCGTCTTATAATGACTTTATTAAAGAACAATAATTGAAAAGTTGAAATTATGAGTAATAAAATGTGTAGTGTATTTATTAAAAGCGAATAACATCATTAACTGTTGTGAAATGATACGTAACATTAGTAATTTTGACATGTTTTGAGGGGAAAATTCAGCCTCGGAATATTCGGTCTGTGAATTAGATGTAAACTTGTGAATTAGATGTAAACTTGTGAATTAGATGTAAAATGGGGTGTTCTGACCCCGAACCCCCTTGCCAGGTCATTAAACAGTCTTAAACAAACTTGCGGATACAGCAAACTACATAAAGGACAATTATGTTAAGAGGTCATTGATTATTCTGAGACAGAAATTTCCGCCACCATGACCGAATATGTGAAACTGACCGATAATTCGTAAATTACCCTACCAAAGAGTGAGTCCTTTTGATGAATGAAATAGAAGGAGTGAAATATAATGTGACTAATTGAAGTGCATATAAAATTGTGAAGAATATAATGCTATGAAGAATATAATGCTACGAAGGATACAATGCTATGAAGAATATAATGCTATGAAGAATATAATGCTATGAAGAATATAATGCTATGAAGAATATAATGCTATGAAGAATATAATGCTATGAAGGATATAATGCTATGAAGAATATAATGCTATGAAGAATATAATGCTATGAAGAATATAATGCTATGAAGAATATAATGCTATGAAGGATGCAATGCTATGAAGAATATAATGCTATGAAGAATATAATGCTATGAAGAATATAATGCTATGAAGAATATAATGCTATGAAGGATGCAATGTTATTGCAGTCAATGGACACATTCTCAGTTCTTCAGTAATACTCTGACAGTCGTGAGAGAAGGTGTGGGGTGTAGAGCACCAGTCAATGGCACTACTCTACCAAACTGCTATATTACCATACTGTCGAATCATCACCGTCACAATAAACACACATAATTCACTCTTTGGAAAAGTTGTCAAATGAAGACAATGTTACACTGCTAGACTAATGACTTACTAATTATTTATAATATTTGCATAGCGTATTAGTACAGTGAATGGGGACATTAAGATTCAATAACATTATAATGCAAAGTGATAAGACTATTGTTTTTTAACTCTATTCAATTTATTCTCTATTCATTGGATGTATTGTCTACAATACTCTAAAGTCAAGATTTAATATAAAACAATTCATGTACTTTTGTATTCCATAACACCTAGCTAGTTAAAATTTAAACACTATATATGCTATATAATCTATATTAGTTATAATTTACATCATTGATGCCATATTTGTACCTTAGTATTAGTTATTAGATCTTGCCATTCATTTCAGTTCATATAATGATGAAAAAAAAGCTCCTCATATTTGGAAATATAGTCCATTCTACTATTAATCACTCTACATACTATTAATGATAGTTAGCTCTTTAATAAGTTATACTAATAAAGTAATATAAACAATTACACCTAGCAAACAAATTATTATTAATCTAGCAAAAAATTAAGTCACTAAGAAATATTTCTTATTTTCTATTTTACCAAAGGGCTAAATTTTAAATATTTTATATTCAAAAGTATAATATATACTATGTATAATATTACTCACTATATTTTATTTTAAGTAATAGTATTTATTATACTATACATTGTATTTATTTAGTCACCTTATTTAGCATTTTACTATTTATTTACCTTTTTATATATTACACTATATGCTAAATTTAATAGTATATGTTTTATTTAATATCACACTACGCATTATAAATACTCCCTAACTGCATTGCCAAGATCTTTGCCTCATCACCACAAGTCACTGGACTGCATTGGTAATTTCTATCACTAATGCATCGATAGAGAGATCAATAAATGCAGTCACGAGATGCATTGCCTTGTTAGAGAACACTAAAGAAATAGAACTGTTGTAAATTACCAACAGTTTATTGAACTGTTGTAAATTAACAACAGTTTATTGAACTGTTGTAATTGGTA
Organism: Caprella mutica; assembly: GCA_947561585.1. Taxonomy (NCBI): domain Eukaryota; kingdom Metazoa; phylum Arthropoda; class Malacostraca; order Amphipoda; family Caprellidae; genus Caprella; species Caprella mutica. Next base: position 27,454 of record CANNZV010002342.1, on the reverse strand, counting down.
CCTGCATGTATCATGAAGAACAGTTAGATACAAATTGAATAATATTTTTTCTCGTGTCGGAAAATGTTACGTTTTCGATACTAATCACACAGTAAATATAACTCTGATCGTTATTTTAATTATTATATGATCAATAATATGAAACCGACCGATAACTCGGAACTCACCCCAAGTCACATGGAAATGGTAACTCCACCATATAAAGTTAAAAATATTAAATGAATGTAATTAACGACATAATTACAATCTGAAATATTTGTTATTCTAATATTCTCAATTGTCTCTGATTATTAAATTTTAGGTACAAAATTATAAATATAATATATGTACATATTAGTTGTTTTATAACTGTATTTATTTTATATTACGAGTATATAACTAATTATATCAACAGTTACTCTTTCATTACATTATTATTTTTCATTTCATAACTTCATCCGTTTTATTTTATTTTTTTAATTTTAATTAAATAATTTAACTCTAGTAACCTATTGTCGCTGTCTTTTCATGAACGTTTCTTTTTGAAAAAGTTGCATACGATTGGCAAAATCGGAAGTGATATGTTGTAATATACTCATATTATGAGCATTTATTAAAATACATGAGGAGTATATCACAGCTATCTCCAGTGAATGTCTCACTATACTCAGTTACCTGTAACCCTTAGCCGCTTAGTGAGATGTGCGAGAATATTTGCGCACACCAAGCTCCGTATAGAGTGGCAAGCCCCGCCCATACAATAATGTATATCCAGTATTTGTTTCTTATCTCTGCTTGTTAATTTTATTTTGAATGGATAGATATTCTTTGGCGTATACCAATGGATGTGTAAATATCAAAAGAAAGTTTTTATGACGATAAAATAATGAAAAATGAATAGGTTAAGATAGTATATGAGTTTTAGTGAGGACTGTTGCACCCGTGCCAGTGTCTAGGTTTTTGAACAACCTTCTAATAGTTAGGTTACTAGGATTAAATGTTTTTTTAAGTTCATTTTGATGTAATTATTGTTAGGTAAATATATTTGGATACATTTCACTCTTGTATATTTTATGTAAGTATTTCCTTACCAGGATAATTGTAACTCTTTTTTGTAGTATGAACCGTTTCCTTTTGTAAGTAATTACCAATTAAGTTCAAAGTGACTTCTTCTTTCTGTTCTACACTTTCTTTGATGTTTAATTGTTTCTAAACTCCCTTGCAATTTGTTATCCATTTTCATGTACAAAATAAACTCATCGTGGATGAATAATAATAAGAAATTAATTTAATTACATTTCTATTTTTTCGTGGATTCGCTTTGTTTATATAATACATTTCACTACATCATTCCATTGAAATAACGGTTACAACATGTGATGTATATTCCACATGAATATCATCACAGTATTGTCTGGCGCATCTTTCTGCACCATCACTCACCACCTTTATTTCACCAAGGTATCCACAATGGAAAACACACTAAATAAATGGTTGTGGAGGGAAGAAATTGAATCTATTATTTAGAAGGGATGTGGGAAGCATCTGCTCCCAGCTCGAAAATTAGATTCACCGATCGTCGGTGGAGGATCGCCAAATATAATCCATGATAAAAAGATCATCATTGATGATAGATAATACGAAGAAATTGTATTAGTTAATTATTATAAATTAAGGATTATTAAAAGTTACCGAAAAAAAAACTGTTTCGTCTCAAATTATATTTTACGATAATGTCCAAAATCTTAATCTACAAAGATACATGCTCTTCTGATTTCAAATTTTTCAATATTTGCTTAAATCCAAATTTCTCTCCCATTTTTTAATGTCTGTTATTTTCAGTATAAACTTATTTTATCTGATTTAAATTGAGTTGAAATACGGTGATACATTAATAAAGATAGCTTCAAGTTGATGCAGAGTCTAATGACGTTGAACGATTGCATTGAGTTACGTCTGAGTGACAAAAGCCAAAGGATTAACAATCTAATCTCTGCTGTCATCCCGTCCCTAATGAGACCCGTAATCAGCATCTAACGAGAAATTAACGGCCGTCACCAGCCGTCAAACGAGAAGGAGCTGATATTACTCTAGCTAACACTCTGCTGCCAAACATCACAATTTATCATTTGGAATAAGTTTTAAAACTATTCTGATAGAAAATATTCTAATTCTAATGATTTGAATACAAGCAAAATTAGTAATTAATTCTTTACCGCTCAGCAATCAAGTTTTGATACTCAGTTTAGTGACTAAATATGATAAAGGATTAACCCTAATGAGTTTGAAGTGTGTTTTCTAGGCACATCCTTTTTAATTACTTTATATCTTTCATGGCATTCCTTTAAATTTACCGGCCTTCCTTGACTTTATTTCTATATAAATACCAAATATCTATTTGTTTTTAACAGTTAAAAAATGTTTACGTATCGGCATAAATCAGGAGAATTAGTAAATTAATTGTAATTTGGTGGCGTGTGGCAATGTATAAATATAGTTTGGTGAGCCTCTAAGAACACACCAGTCTACGTTTTCGTGGAGTACACACACATGCGCGCGCTGTGATTGGGTCATCTCCACCCAATCACAGCGCTGCTATTTCAGTTGCCAAAATCTTATAAACCTTCCCGTTCATTCTGATAGTCAAACACATTAGGGTTAACTTACACGAGAAAAGAGGGTAGAAACTATTTTACAAGTGATAAATTAATTTGTTGAACTATTTTCTATCTTTTATCGCGTAACATATTAACAAATTGATTTCGTTTGGTTCATTGAAGATGATGCAGTTTCATAACTTTCTTCTACTAGCGACACTGATTCAGGTGAAAAAAGGTTTTCATTACTTCATATGAGATCATTGCTTCGACTACAGGAACGTATTTGATATACAGTTAATATAAAATTGAACTTTGAAAAAATTAATCTGACAAAATAACGAAAAGTTTCATGATTGAAAGAGGGAAAATTTGCCACACTGTTACACTTAAGTCATTTTTACAGACACTCAAATCTTGAAGAGAAAACACATCATAATAGTGTGGGAAATTCAGATTTTTCAAAAAAATGTTTATAAATGAATTGCAGCAAGGAAGGGTTAAAACAAATGACTCACATCATAATTAAATAATACTATAAAAAAAATCTCATTTACATGGCATTCTAAACTGTTTTTACCATCGTTACTGTACAGTATGAAAATAAGTATTTTAAATTGTATTTTTTAGAATTTTTCAATCTAATTTCGAATTTGTATACAAAATTCTGATTAAAGTCCTGTAATATCATTATGAACTCTTAAGCTATAATAAAGCAAATAACCAGAACTAAATGGAGTACATAGCCAATACATATACAATCTATTTGAAATGTAATTAACTAAATAGTGTAGCATGTAGCTATATATATAAAGACAAATATTCCATTTCAATTCGATTAGTCCGGTGCTATCAGAGTGCACGGATATCCTATCTAGCAGCAATCAATTGCATATGTATTATATCCGAGGAGTGGGAATTAAATGGGGGCGATATTGTCTTTTGAACATCCCTCTCTATATTGAGTGTAGAATGAGTGGTAGCATGTCTTTCTATTTGGTGTAAAATGGGGGGAATTGTCCCTCTTTATATTGAGTGTAAAATGAGAGGGATGATTTCTCTCTATTGAGTGTAGAGTGAGGGGGATAAACCCTCTCTATTGAGTGTAGAGTGAGGGGGATAAACACTCTCTATTGAGTGTAGAATGAGGGGGATAAACCCTCTCTATTGAGTGTAGAGTGAAGGGGATAAACACTCTCTATTGAGTGTAGAATGAGGGGGATAAACCCTCTCTATAGTGTTAAGAATGAGGGAGATAAACCCTCTATTTTGAGTGTAGAATGAGGGGAATAAACCCTCTCTATTGAGTGTAGAATGAGGGGAATAAACCCTCTGTATTGAGTGTACAATGAGGGGGATAATCCCTCTCTATTGAGTGTACAATGAGGGGGATAATCCCTCTCTATTGAGTGTACAATGAGGGGGATGATCCCTCTCTATTGTGTGTAAAATGAGGGGGATAAACCCTCTCTATTGAGTGTACAATGAGGGGAATAAATCCTCTCTATTGAGTGTAGAATGAGGGGAATAAATCCTCTCTATTGAGTGTAGAATGAGGGGGATAAATCCTCTCTATTGAGTGTAGAGTGAGGGGGTTAAACCCTCTCTATTGAGTGTAGAGTGAGGGGGTTAAACCCTCTCTATTGAGTGTACAATGAGGGGGATGATTACTCTCTATTGTGTGTAGAATGAGGGGGAGATGATGATTGTAAATATTTTTCTATTATTAATCAATGAAAGTTTTTATCATCCTATTATGTGACTGCTTTGTTTTAGTTTATAACCCGAGTCTCTGAATATCTCCCACTGTTTCCTATTGTTCCATCTATTGTAAAGAATTTTATTTTGCTTTAGTTGGATCTAATTCTTTTGTTATAAAATTAAACTAATTAAATTGTTGGCAATTCAATTTGTATTTGTGAGACAGATTTCGTTTTGTTTGATTAAATAATTATATAGGATAGAAATGTATTATTTGCTGACTGGAACTACAATACACACCAAAATATTTTACTGGAAAATTGTCCTCGAGTAAAAATGCCAACAATGAAAAAAAAGCAGCTATAAAAGCCCCAAAGAAATAACCACACACACATATATAAAAGCCAACAAATGAAAGAAAGGCCCACAACTACATATTATTTATTTAATGTTTTAATATGAAGCCGTAATGTAGTTTGTTGTATCCGCAAACTTGTTGTACTGCTCAGTTCATGATTGTTAAGTATAATTCCTTAATAGTGAACTTCAACTAGTTCGCTAGAGAGAAAACTGGCCTTTTATGGCAAACTAAACAAAATAATTATCTTTTAATAAATTAATTACATCTGGAATTAATAAATATTAATAAATTAATTTTAATAGATTAATTATACCATCAGGATATATTTTTCTAGAAATGACAAATACCATACTATTGACAAAGAGCATTTTTAATTTCTGCTAAATTACTATTGTATTTTCTTCGAATCAGCGCATGCTGTATAATGGTTTTTCTTCTCCGATTGAAATTCCCGAAAGAAAACCAATGAACGGCAATCATAATTTCACGGCAAAGATCAAACAAACACTGACTGACTGTAACGTACCTAACACTGACCACACTCAGACAGTTTCTGATGCACTGAAGTGTTTCGAGTTTACCCTGTATGCTTCGTGTCTAAAGCGAGACACTTAAGCTCACCAAACTATTGTTCGGATGCACTAAAGTATTTCAAGAGCTTTAAAGTGCTTCAGTTCGATGCACTTTAGTATTTTAAAATCATCCTTCGTTGAAATGATAAAGTAGTTATAGCTGACATACTAAAGTGCATCGAACTGAAACACTTTCCAAATTCTGAAACACTTAAGTTCATCAAAATTACATCTGATTCATTTAAGTATCTTGATTTGGAAACAAATCTGATATGCTTAATTTGGTAATCCTGTGTGCATCAGATTGAGTTGTACCTATACTTTTCTCAGTTCATCTCTCATAGTAGTCAATTGAGTAAACTTTCCATATCGTTTCTCTACCCATTGGTTTACATCTTATCGCATCGATTGGAAGAAAGTTTCTGTATCGCCCACACATACGAACCAAGCAACTGAAGCACCAATTACTCCAGTTAATGGCTTCATTAAATCAAACACCCTTATTATGTACAATAAACCGACTGTTACTTCACAAAAGATTATAATGCCTTATACATCAAAAAAGATTATACTGCTTGTTAGATATTCATGGAATTCTTTGCAAGTACTGAAGCCAATCTTACTTTGATATATTATGTAATTCTTTAGGGTAAAATAATATTGGTGGAAAGGGCTTGTGCTTGGAGATGATATGGATAATAAGAACACTTTACGTCTACTTTTAAGGCTCAGAACTAGAGTTAAATTGCACAATCGCTGTTATTTTTTAACCTATTTTATTATGAACTTCACAAGTACACTGATATGCAAAAATGAATTTTAAAGTATTAAAATCGGTGTGCCCAAAAGGTTATGTTTATTTCGTATAAATTTTTTAAATATAGTAAACAGCACATATGGTTTTTAAGATACTGTATCTACCGCATAAATTTCTATCGATACAATTCTTCCATCCCATTGTTCTTATGATAATGTTTTTAACGTTATATCTTCTCTGATTGGTTGGCAAGGAGGAGGAGCCAAACGGGGGCGGAGCAGAAAACCGTTAGTGCTCCGCCCACTGTTGGCTCCTCTTCCTTGCATAACATATTAGTTGAATTAAATTACATTTGATATAGAAAGAACTTCGAGACTCTTAATATAGATGGCTATAATGTAATTTGTTGTGTCCGCTATTATTTATGTTGTACTGCACAAAGCACGTTTTTTTAAAAACCTGGCAAGGTGGATCATAAGTGGGGAGGGGGACGGAACAGCCTCCTTTATACCTATTGATCAACCTCCATAGCCAATCAATGTGTTAGAAACCGTAAAAAAAATATCCCTAAAAAAAACTTATCCGCAAGGACCAATATTTCAAATCTATATTCTTAGTGGTATTAACATTTTGATTTCTAGCATAAGAGGTGCCAGCCTAATAAAATCATTTGACATTCACAAAAAACAAATTTAAATATAGCCGTTAAAAAATCACAGCAACAGACACTAAATAGCATCAACCAAAGAAGCGGTTTAATCCTAAATGCTCCATTCTGCAACTCAGATAGGCGCAGCAAGCAGATAATCCGTGCCCCTGGCGAGTACTACAGGCAGCTAATGTTCTGCTGCAATTTAGTAGTCACCATAAAAAGATCTTTATAACATTTTCCAGCCAGAGAATAATGTTATTACGGTCCTAAAGAGCATCAATTACTGAAAAGAACACTGTGTTAACTTGTGATACGAAGTCAATGATAATTGGCATGTTTTATCGTAGTACAGCGACTAATTTCTGTAATTATCCGCTATGTATTCGCTTGCAAATTAGTACATCATTTGTACAACATAGTAACAGCATATATTATTTAACAGTTCATGTATAACAGCATTCATTATTTATAAGTAATTGTAACAGTTCATGTATAACAGCATACATTATTTATAAGCTACTGTAACAGTTCATGTATAACAGTTTATATCATTATTTACAAGCTATTGTAACAGTTCATGTATAACAGTTTATATCATTATTTATAAGCTACTGTAACAGTTCATGTATAACAGTTTATATCATTATTTATAAGCTACTGTAACAGTTCATGTATAACAGTTTATATCATTATTTATAAGCTACTGTAACAGTTCATGTATAACAGTTTATATCATTATTTATAAGCTACTGTAACAGTTCATGTATAACAGTTTATATCATTATTTATAAGCTACTGTAACAGTTCATGTATAACAGTTTATATCATTATTTATAAGCTACTGTAACAGTTCATGTATAACAGTTTATATCATTATTTACAAGCTACTGTAACAGTTCATGTATAACAGTTTATATCATTATTTACAAGCTACTGTAACAGTTCATGTATAACAGCATACATTATTTATAAGCTAAGGTTTACACCGTTTGCATACAGTAGTAACATCGTAAATCATTTATAAGCTATTTTAACAGTTCATGTATAACGGTGTACACCGCACATTTGTAAAGTATAGTGGCAACTACCATCATTTAAGAGGTCTTGTAACAGTTCCTGTATATTGTATAACAGTTTACACCATTCATTTTCCTTCAGTTGTAACCAATACCTTTTTTAAGCTGTACAAAGCAAACTCAATATTTTCTCGGACGCCTCAACAAAGTTCAGTCGTTTTTTGGTACTCAATTTGATGCTAACCTCGAAATCCCTTCGGGGAGCTAACTTTTGTGGTGAAAACCAGAAGTTTAATCTTCTAAAGATAATAGAGGAGTTTTGATGTTGCTTTTCGTTCCTACTTATTTTAATCTTTCTTTGGAACAATGTACGGAAATAACTTATTGATATGCTAGCCCTCGGAACTTCAAAGATATAGAAAAATGGTCGCAATTCTTACTTCTTAGCCTCAGGAGTTTGAAGTTCATAGAGACATTAGAAGTATTTTCTGTTACTATATTTTATGTATAGATACGATACTATTAAACATGATTCAAAATTTAAGTGTAAAATTTCCCACTCAATAAATATTCATATCTTCAAATCTCTTTCAATATGGAAATTTATTGAGGAAAATTAAAACTCTCTCTGATTTCTATATTATTAAAAAATAATCGATGTACCTGCTGGAAACGAAATACGTATAGTATCTTACCAGCTAGAATCAATATTTTACGATTATTGTTCATAAATATTTCTACAGGATTTTAAATGAATTTAACAGATCCTCAAACAGTTGCATGAGATTCCTGGTCGGTCATTATAATCTACCATAAATGATTAATAATTCACTACGTTCAACTATTCAACGCGAATTCAATTTTAATTTATCTCTAAATACCTGACGAGAAGTCCAATTTTTAGTAGCGTACTATCAATATAATATGTCGTGATCGACAATAGTAGACGATCTGTCAATAATAGATTGCACGTTTGGTCATTCAGGAAATATTCTATTGTGTCTAAAAGGAATATTCTCTTTAACCTTACACGATAAATATTACCACAATAGTTTATTCATTGCATGAAGGAACTACTGAGAGAATTTTGTATGAATTCTTCTTGGAGAATTGCATAATTTAAATCTTGAATAAATATAATACTCATAATACGAGCTGCGTAAACATAAAAAGTTTGAGTAAAAATGAGATTTATTATTTAATTCTCCTCGTAGTAGTTCTTTTATAACCCCATTTAGCATTTCATTCTATTCTGCCCCAGTGTTTATACGCCATAAACACACAGACGGTTTCAACCGACAAAGAGGGTCAAAGAATGTGAGGGAAGCATCCTGGCAATAGATATTGGCAGTTCGCATGGTGAGGGCAGATAAACCGGACACAGTAATGGCCACGCGATGACTTACCTACATGTACAATACTCCACTCAGATTTTTCCCTCTCTCTATTTTTATTTCTTATAGACACTTTGGAAAAGGCTAACGGGATTTGGTTTTTCGAGTGGAAATGGAAAGGTAAATTATTGAGAAAATACCATATTATATACATAGGAATAGAATCTAGCGAATGATATTCAATACTAAAGCCCTAATATTCTAGTTGCTTTAAGAGAATAGGAGTTCGATTTCCGAAAATCTACCGGAATACCTCAATTTATATATAAGGTTTACATTCGTACAGCTAAAGTATATGATGCCACAAGAATTTATTTTCATTTTTTCTATTTGTTTTGATAAATCCTCATCTTCAAGAGATAGCTTACCCAGCCTAAATATTATTTACTAGAGCAAATATTCTATCCGAAACAAGTTATCCAGTAATCAATATTTTTTTAAATTTTAAAGTCCTTGATATATATTTTGAGAGCTTTATTTCTTATATATTTCTTATTTTGAAATACAGTCAGCCAGTTAGCACCTGATTAGTATACTTTACCTATGATATCTGACGCTTTTGTGTTAGGTAGACTCGTACACTTCCTGTAGTGTCACCCCTTCATTTCCTCTTCCATCCGTGAAAGCAGTCTTTGGTGTTTTGTGACTTTCCTTGGTAAGTAATTGTATTCACGGAGTAGCTTTTCTGCACCAATGAACATTAAGTCACCCGAAAGGTAATAGGTGACTTTGTTCATGCAGCCACTTTATTTTTCGTCTGTTTCGTCAAGTACTTTCTTTATATTTTCTTTAGTCGTACGCTGTATAATTCTGATTTGTTAAAACGTAATTAGTAAATCACCTTATAATAATAAAAAAAAAATTATTGGATATGTCAAGTTATAATAGGATTATAGTCACTAATTAATTTCCTCAAATTCTGTATGTATTTTTTTAATGGCCTTCAAAATGAAAATGTTATTACGTTCATTACGATTATTGTCAGTTCATTACCTTTGCATTGTGCTCCGCTGACAATATAATACGATTATAGACGTTGTTGTTCCGAAACAAATAAATAAATTGCTAAATGTATCCTTTTATATTATATAAGATAATTCTAGACAACATTTTCTGCTAAAATGTTTAATGAATGCATCATTCCTTGTCAATGTATATGCACTTTTCTATATACTAATTTCAATCATCAATAGAGTATAGGTACTACATATTGGTTAGTACTTTTACTGATTATTTCATTAGGTAATGGTTCGCTCTTCATCAAACGAAGAGAGATAAGTCTACTAGAATTAACCCCCTGGGTACCATGACCTGTCGGAAGTGAAAGCTACAGAACTTGGATTCATACTTGTCGGTAAATTCCACAGCGGAAAATTCACCCGCGGGAAGTTCCACTGAGATATTATCACTAGCGTTAAATTCAACCAGTGGAAATTTACACCATCTTGAAAAATCAAACAGTATATATAACTGAAGTTACTCCAGTCTCTCCTATTTTATTTTAGATTTAGTGGAATGATGTGATGAAATGTTGGATCTGCAAGGTTAGGATAGCGGTTCATATTTGGGAAGGGGGCAATATTGAAATATTATACGGGAGAAGTTACTTGAAATAAGAAATAGTTACAAAATAGTCAAATGTTAATTGTGACAGAGGATGACATTTCATAACCTATTTATAATTTATGAACGATTTAACTGTTAGGATGTTAACAAAAAACTCATTTAATTTCAAACCAGATATATTACAGTGTGTGGATGGGATCTTTTTTATGCGGCGGAAATTTCCATCACTGGAATTTTCAAGCAGTGTGATCTCCCTATAGAACCTGTTAAAACTATACCTAATTTCTTCGAATTTGTATAATTGAGCTTTATAAAATAAATTCACACTTCTAATGAGACTTTGTTTGAACTGCAAATAGTATGAAGGATCTCTTTACCACATACATCCCTTTCTCTCGCTTACTTGAACAATCTGCGTTTCGAGTAAACGATTGGGTACGACAGACAGTGTCAACATTTCAAATAATATATTGTTTGTGATAAATACACCTTCTATCATTAGCTATTTAAAATAGGAAATATAAAATAAATATTGTAACAATAAATTACAACCTATATTAACCCTAATGAGTTTGACGTGTGTTTTCTAGCCACATCTTTTTAAAATACTTTATATCTTTCATGCCCTTCCTTTAAATTTACTGGCCTTTCTTGACTCTGTTCCTTCATAAATAACAAATATATTTTTGTATTTAAAAATCAACATATATTTAGCTATCGCTGTAAATCATTTTAAACCACTTGAAATTATGGAATTAATTGTTCTGTTGTGACGTGTGGCAACGAAGAAATGTAGTTTGGTTAGCCTATTTGCATGATTTTGGCCATACTCTCATGGAGTATAGACACTCACAGCTCTGCTCTCTCAGTTGCCAATGTCTTACATACCTATGTATTTATTTCTCCTTATATGTTCAATATTTTTACTTGAAATTTGGTATGCATTAGTTTAGAATCTAAACTAACAACTTTTAAAAATACTCTAATGTAGGTTCATAAATAAGAAATGTGTTTTTTTGCCACGGTCAAACAATCCCGTATATTTCTAATAGTCAAACTCATAAGAGTTTATTGATCAAAATTAGTTTATCTCAAATATACAGATGTGGCTAGGGTGAAATTTTTTAGATCAATTGAAAACAATCACAAAATAATGAAGGTTTTCCAACTAATCTGATCAAGACTATGTTAGATCAATTTGATCAAAAATCGAGTAGATAAATATTAATATTCTGATGGAAAGCAAAAAATATTAATTTATCCATTGAACAAATTCATTCAACGGCAATAGAAATCATCAATTTCTTCAAGTTTATTACTATAATTTATTTATCTTCCTGAGAAGATAATTAGAATTAGAATGATTGATTATCTCATGAGAACGATAATCTAACTCATTGAGAGTTATCAAATAGCAATAATAATAAAAAGAATACTATTAATGGAGATTGGTAACTTGTATACAGGTTTTAAATATAATTGAATATATAATTATTAACATTGAAAATGATGATATAAAACAGACTGGTGTGTAGTTCTTAAGTATTTAGTTCATTACTTATAACGGTGGATGGAATGGAAGATAAGTGGTCGTGATTGGGTCATGCACTGTTGTAATTTGGATAGAATCATGTCCCTGTAATTCACAGCATGTTAGTCAATTTTCAACTCTACTTAAAGTTATGCAGGATGAGAATTATTGGGTCACGCTCTTCAACTACCAGGACTTAGATTGTTGGAAGGATGGCTAGTTTGCTTCATCCATCATCAACTCTTCATTTTCCTCTTCAATTCATCGGTGTTTTTTGTTTGTCAACTGTTCATCCTAATTACAAGAAAAACATATAATCGAAAACATTTCCCACTGTTTTCCGAAAGGGATCAGCTGCATGACCAAACAAACTTGGAATAGGTATTTTAATTAGACATTCCAATTGGAAGTTGTAATCCGGTTGAATGCCTCTACAATGACCTACTGAACCGAGAAGAGCAAGAGCTACCGAGTTTGTTATTGCAATTAGACAGACTTCGCGAATACCTACGCAACTAGAGCGTACTTACAGGGAAACTGAGCAACTTCGACAGTGTTTTCGATTATGAATGCAGAGAGATACGGTGATTCAGAGCCCCGTTATTATTTAGAGCTGAGAAAAGCCCTGATTCAGATTTTGAATTTTGGTCAACATAAATGAAACACGTAAGACTATTAAAGTTAATTTGATTACAGCTGAATGTGATATTGAATCAGGATTTGTGATGTCATTATTATTTCAATTTTCGTTGTGTCAGAATTTGAAAAAAGCATCAGTTTCAATATAGTCAAAAACAATATGTGTAATATCCTGGTCTAATTTGTTCAATTATTAATATCTCTTATAAGTTAAAAAATAATGGAGACTTTTTGTATGACAGTGATATACAAGTTGACTTTGATCTTCTTTTCTTGTACTCAGCCAGAAAAAAAAAATGCCATAAAGATGGTTATCTATGACCCCATCTTAATCCTCTTCTTTTCTTTCTAGTTATGATTTAGATAGAGAATACATCATTCCAAGTATCCCTCTTCAAAGTCTCCAATATCTGAACTACATTAATTGTCTGTCATTTATTAACATATCGACATAAATGCTGATACAGAAACTACGAGACACTCTTTGATGATCGTCAGACTTTCTTTCCTATAAAAATAAGTCATTGTACTTGGTGATTTAATGACCCTTGTTTAAATATGTTTTTATGCTCTCATGTGAATTATATTCCATTCTATATAGTATATCATTGATAAAAACCTGAGTTGAATGCCTGTAGATTGCATGTGGTGCTATAATTAGTAACATGAGAGAATATTTAACCAACGCAATATACCGAAAAGTACACGTAGCAACCCTTCTGTGAGTCCATTTAATTTACCAAAATTATGACCTATGAACCCAGTCTGCCCTAAGTACCCACAAAGAAAATTGGGATGGGGCCACACTTTACAATGTGGATTTTTCTCTCTCATCAATATTACACTGTGTGAGAAGTTTATTGTAAAGATTATTATTAATGCATGCAGTTAGGTAATAATTGTACTGTTCTTAGCCCTCTAACAACCACAGTCCTATGGGGAGAAAATTAGAAAAACATCAAACTATGTCTTTATTTAGTTCATACAATCATATTCTAGCGATATGAGGCGAACAAACATTGAACCATGGACTCAAAGTTTATCCCAAATGATATTTGATTTTTAAAAAAATAATCTTGATTAAGGTGATGTATATAATCTTAATCATTCCGAAATATTTATTGTGGCCTACAACATTTCTTGTGGATTAAAGGGTTGATTATAGAAAATGTCACTTCCATGTTGTATATAACAATGAATAAATTAATTTATATTATAATTAACATACTTAATTCCAAGTAAGCTAATTAAGCAAATATATTCGAAGTTGATGTATGCAACTCTCTCTTTTAAAACACATGATCTTGAGCTTCATTTCCCTTCAAAATTCAGCCTCCATTTTGATGTACAAATTCTATATTATGTGAAGCCAACCTTGCTTTCATTCCTAAATACTTCCTACCAATTCTCTTCATCTTAAATTGCCTAAGTCCGCACCTTCATTTCCAGTTGTGAACAATTAAAGCAATTTGTTCGTCGTTTTGATTTCAGTCGCGACTGTTTTAGAGTTGTGAAGCGCACTTTATTGAACACGCGTGAAGAGGGGGATGCGCTACATGGAGCACTCGTGAAGAGAATATTTGCGCTATATGAGGTACTCGTGAAGGAACAGTATGCGCTACATGAGGTTCTCGTGAAGAGAGAGTGTGTGTTATATGAGATACTCGTGAAGGGAGAGTGTGTGCTATATGAAGTACTCGTGAAGGGAGATTGTGTGCTATATGAGATACTCGTGAAGGGAGAGTGTGTGCTATATGAGGTACTCGTGAAGGGAGAGTGTGTGCTATATGAGGTACTCGTGAAGGGAGAGTGTGCGCTATATGAGATACTCGTGAAGGGAGAGTGTGCGCTATATGAAGTACTTGTGAAGGGAGAGTGTGTGCTATATGAAGTACTCGTGAAGGGAGATTGTGTGCTATATGAGATACTCGTGAAGGGAGAGTGTGTGCTATATGAGGTACTCGTGAAGGGAGAGTGTGTGCTATATGAGGTACTCGTGAAGGGAGAGTGTGTGCTATATGAGGTACTCGTGAAGGGAGAGTGTGCGCTATATGAGGTACTCGTGAAGGGAGAGTGTGTGCTATATGAGGTACTCGTGAAGTGAGAGTGTGCGCTATATGAAGTACTTGTGAAGGGAGAGTGTGTGCTATATGAGGTACTCGTGAAGTGAGAGTGTGCGCTATATGAAGTACTCGTGAAGGGAGAGTGTGCGCTATATGGGGCACTCGTGAAGAGAGAGTGTGCGCTATATGAAGTACTTGTGAAGGGAGAGTGTGTGCTATATGAGGTACTCGTGAAGTGAGAGTGTGCGCTATATGAAGTACTTGTGAAGGGAGAGTGTGCGCTATATGGGGTACTCGTGAAGGGAGAGTGTGCGCTATATGAAGTACTTGTGAAGGGAGAGTGTGTGCTATATGAAGTACTTGTGAAGTGAGAGTGTGCGCTATATGAAGTACTTGTGAAGGGAGAGTGTGTGCTATATGAAGTACTTGTGAAGGGAGAGTGTGCGCTATATGAAGTACTTGTGAAGGGAGAGTGTGCGCTATATGAAGTACTTGTGAAGGGAGAGTGTGTGCTATATGAAGTACTCGTGAAAGGAGAGTGTGTGCTATATGAAGTACTCGTGAAGGGAGAGTGTGTGCTATATGAAGTACTCGTGAAGGGAGAGTGTGTACTATATGAAGTACTCGTGAAGGGAGAGTGTGTGCTATATGAAGTACTCGTGAAGTGAGAGTGTGCGCTATATGAAGTACTTGTGAAGGGAGAGTGTGCGCTATATGGGGTACTCGTGAAGGGAGAGTGTGCGCTATATGAAGTACTTGTGAAGGGAGAGTGTGTGCTATATGAAGTACTTGTGAAGGGAGAGTGTGCGCTATATGAAGTACTTGTGAAGGGAGAGTGTGTGCTATATGAAGTACTTGTGAAGGGAGAGTGTGCGCTATATGAAGTACTTGTGAAGGGAGAGTGTGCGCTATATGAAGTACTTGTGAAGGGAGAGTGTGTGCTATATGAAGTACTCGTGAAAGGAGAGTGTGTGCTATATGAAGTACTCGTGAAGGGAGAGTGTGTGCTATATGAAGTACTCGTGAAGGGAGAGTGTGTACTATATGAAGTACTCGTGAAGGGAGAGTGTGTGCTATATGAAGTACTCGTGAAGGGAGAGTGTGTGCTATATGAAGTACTTGTGAAGGGAGAGTGTGTGCTATATGAAGTACTTGTGAAGGGAGAGTGTGCGCTATATGAAGTACTTGTGAAGGGAGAGTGTGTGCTATATGAAGTACTTGTGAAGGGAGAGTGTGCGCTATATGAAGTACTTGTGAAGGGAGAGTGTGTGCTATATGAAGTACTCGTGAAGGGAGAGTGTGTGCTATATGAAGTACTCGTGAAGGGAGAGTGTGTGCTATATGAAGTACTCGTGAAGGGAGAGTGTGTGCTATATGAAGTACTCGTGAAGGGAGAGTGTGTGCTATATGAAGTACTCGTGAAGGGAGAGTGTGTGCTATATGAAGTACTCGTGAAGGGAGAGTGTGTGCTATATGAAGTACTCGTGAAGGGAGAGTGTGTACTATATGAAGTACTCGTGAAGGGAGAGTGTGTGCTATATGAAGTACTCGTGAAGGGAGAGTGTGTGCTATATGAAGTACTCGTGAAGGGAGAGTGTGTGCTATATGAAGTACTCGTGAAGGGAGAGTGTGTGCTATATGAAGTACTCGTGAAGGGAGAGTGTGTGCTATATGAAGTACTCGTGAAGGGAGAGTGTGTGCTATATGAAGTACTCGTGAAGGGAGAGTGTGTGCTATATGAAGTACTCGTGAAGGGAGAGTGTGTGCTATATGAAGTACACGATAAGTGGGAGTGTGCGTTAAGCGAAGGGTTTATACTTAACTGTAATTCCATTTTCTGGATTTCGTATTATTGAATTATTGTGAGTTTCGTTTCGAGAAAAGATGTTAAGGAATTGAGACACTGAGAAATGGTCACTTTGCGTGTGTAACTGCTGATTTTATATGGTAAATGGTAATTATTGATTGTAAGTGATAATTGGTAACTATTGATTGTAAGTGATAATTGGTAACTATTGATTTTAAATGGTAATTGTTTTCTATTGATTCAGAATGACGATTGTTTATTATTAAATTAATGTTAGTAATTGGTTGTTATCATTTTGAATAATTTTGAGTTGACATAAGAGCTTGAAATGACATTTTGGATTTGCATCTTAGAAAGGTTACCTGGAATTAAATGTTTGAATGATGATTCGGAATCATAGTAACTGTGAACGAAAATGGTTACTTGGAACAGCATCTATAAACAGCAATTTTGAACTGTATCTGTGAACAGTAATTGTGAACAGTAATTGTGAACAGTATCTGTGAACAGTAATTGTGAACAGTAATTGTGAACAGTAATTGTGAACAGTAATTGTGAATAGTAACTGTGAATAGTAACTTAGAATGGGAACTGTGAATAGTAACTGTGAATAGTAACTTTGAATTGATAAATTGAACTGTGACTTTGACTGGCATGTGATTATTAGAACATGGAATTGGATCTAAGAATAGAAGAGGTACCTCGGTGACATTATATTTGATTATCATGACATTTTCTTTCTTACTGTAACACAGAGCACTAATATACCTGACGGTTAGTAACAAAGAAGTCACTTCTTTACGCTTATTTTGGTCATTATTTATTAATTCTAACAACTATCTTTGTTTCAAATGTATCGATTTAATATTCTTATCAAATAAACTGGAGTATAAATCTCAAAAGAAATGGTTTGACATTTATAGAAAGGGAGAAGCGTACTAAGCAGTTACACTTTTCTAATAATATTAAATATTGATATTATTCATGAATAGTTAAGAGATTCTCTCCTGCTAGAAAACACTGCTACCATTACACTAGGGATGAACTCTTGCTATGAACAAAATATCTGTAATATGTACATATGGTCACTGACTACATTCATATATTATCCGAAACGGGATTTCTAATTCTCTCTGTGGATGAAGTTCAACACTTATTCATCAGTATAATTTATTATGAAAATGAATCAATAAATCTATTTTAAGAAGTACATTTTCTTACTCCTTCACCGTGACTATAATTCGTGGCCTTGAAGTTTAGAATTCATCAGCTGTGATTACAGAACGTAAGAGTGATAGATAGAAGCTTTAATATTTGAAATAGTAGCTTCATTTAAAATGCTGCTACAGAGCAGCTAAATGGATGGCCTACCACCAGTCTCTCATTATACTGCCCTCGTAATGGCTGTGTTGTATATCGCTTGATTCACTTAGAGATGATTTTCATGTTGCGAAATTAAGGAATTGGTAGTTAAGTTAAAATTATTAATAAAATATTAGGCGTTTAAAATGATTATATACTAATATTGATTATTGTCACTATATATTGCTCTTATAGCATACTATTGATTGTATAATAATGACAATAGTATACTATTGATTATATATTTAATTATGATTATAGCATACTTTTATTTATTGCAATGCTTGTACCAAAATATAAATTCAATTTAAAATATTCAAATTAGTCTGAAAATAGAGAATACATAAAATTGTAAACGAATTTCATTTCAATGGAGGCCTTAAAATTGCAGAGATAAAGAAAACCATTCTGAAAATTTCCTTCCAATTAGAACAACTCTTACCACCAGGGAATGCACACAATGTTTAAAACATTTACACATAATGCACACATTGTGTCAACACATTCAGCGTTATAAAATGGAGTAAAAGGAACTACATTTGCCTAATGTTGAAAGGAAAAGGTTTGCTTTGTCACCATATCCATTCAAGCAACTTTGGCACTTAGGCTCCATTATCTAGAAGATGGCGACTCGCTTTGCATATTTACTCCACACTGAGCCTTAATATTCACACTATTTGCAGTGGGGCTCTTGGTGTTAGAGGAGATGCTGACTAAACCCTAAATCGTAATTTATGGTTTATGCAATTGTTATATTGGTTATGATTAGATATATAACATTTTGATTCAATTTGTCAGTAAACTGTATATTTCTCCAATTTTGAAAACAATATTTCTAATTCTTTGTTTAAATTGCCATTGGTTTTCTGATTTAAATGATACATAATCTTCATTTTTATTAAAATAGCATATAAATGAATGTGTACCCTAATGAGTTTGACTATCGAAATGTACGGGAAGGTTTGACAATGTGTTTAAAAAAACACATGTCTTATTTATTAACCAACTGCACTGTATTTTTTAGAATTTGTTAGTACAGGGGTTGGCAATGCCAGCAATCAGTGCTCTCTTGGCACTCAGAGCGGCACTCGTGCCCAACAGGGAATCGGTGCATTATTTTCTCCCAAAGAAAATATAGAATTTTTAACCATGACTGCTTTATAAATTACTAGGATAATATAGAAGAGTATGGTAAACTAATTGAAGAATAATATATTTGAAATAACCTTGCTACTTTAATATTCATTTTTTTAAATAAATGGTTGTAATTGTCAATTATCCTGTGATTTAACGAATTACTTATTATTAGTTATGCAAGATGATAATTTTTTTTTGTATTATAAATTATTTTCATATGAAAAGAAGTAATTAAATATCATTCATTAATTCATTTTAATGCAAATAATAAATATACTACTAATATTTATGTATAGAAATATGTACTTTGTTACGTACCTCAACAAAATATACCACCTCATTATAATTATTACTCAGTCTTCCCGGCAATTTAAAAAACGAAAAGAAAATGGTAAAGGCTCTGAGACTCAATCATTCAGCTCTGAAAAAACACAAAGCGTGCCCACCCCTGTGTTAGTATATATACTAAACTAATGTGTAGAAAATTTTAAGTAAAATGTTGAACATATAAGGAGTAATAAATGCATAGGTATATAAGACATTGGCAACTGAAAGAGCAGAGCTGTGATTGGTGGAGTGTGTGTAAATCACAGCTCGCGCATGTGTGTGTTCTCCATGATAACGTGGAGGAAAGTGTATTTACCGGGAAGCTTGCTGTATTTCTAAGTTGCCACACGTCACCACATTACAAATAATTTTCGTGATTTACGCTAATTTACGCCGATACCTAAATATGTTTTAACTTTCAAATACAAAAATATATTTGATATTTATGTAGGAACATAGGCAAGAGAGACCAATAAATTTGAAGAAATGACATGAAAGATATTAAGTAATTTAAAAAGAATGAGCTAAGATAATACACGTCAAACTCATTAGAGTTAAAGGGGCAGTACAGTCATTTTTTGTTTTAACAATTTTAATAGCAAACGATTGCTTAGTAATAATAAAGTATATTGTGTGAGACTGCAATGTTCAATAAAAACTAATAATGGATATATATCATTTTATATATAATTTATTTCTTAGCAAATGCTAACAGTAGATGGCGCTACAATCAGTGGCGCCATCTTGTAAACAAACCAATTGAGATAAGTTTCTCCCTAGATTCTAGATCAAGTGAAGAGTTGGCATTATTTTTTAAACTATGCCTTCTTGTCTACCAATTCACATAATCTTTTTATCATTTTGACTCAAACAAAGGTTTATCACTGCATAGATAAATTAATATGAAAACAACAAACATACTCACGTACATACTTCCGCGTGAAAATGAGTGAAAATGCTTCCGCTAGGTGTCGCTAATTTTATTATATACTTTTTATATGAACATTTTAGAAATAAACGAGCATTCTAATATTACATAATTAAATATTCTGAATCGATTTAAACCCAATTTGGTGATTGTTTGATTTTGACTTTACTATCCCTTTAAAGGTCATTTTTGCAAATAACAAATTAATAATTATTGCTCTTCAATTAGAGGGTAAAAGCTATATATAACATTTACGAGAATTTTTCTTAACCATATGTTAAGAAAACCTACCAAACTCACAAATTTTAGATAGTTACTTTACCAAATTTGCTTTTCCATTTCTAGATATAATAAGTTAGTTTTCAATTAGTCTCACAGGAGAATAAAATATATACTTCAGATAATACTACCTGGTCTTTATTGCTTTCAATAATAACAGAATATATAATATTTTTTATACGTTAATTATTTCTGTAGCGATTATTATACTCTATTAATAATAATTCCATTTCCTGTCAATTAAGCGCAGTAATTGAATAGGAAACTTATTCAATCAAATATAATATACGTTTCTAGGATTTATTGCCCTGCGGAATTTTCCCAGCGTGGAATTTTTTAACCACAATTTTCCACGTGCTATTTTAAATTTGTAGGATTTAATTTATGAATTGTAAATCAAATTTTGAAATGTGGGATGCAATTTACATTAATTATTTTTATTTGATATAGTTTTAAAGATATTGTACTATACCAAGTTTTATTTATCAAATGTTAAATAACCTCCAAATTTTAAATGAAAACGAATTTGAATTTATTAAAAAAAAACAGAACGTCTTCTAATTTACCTATTATATATTTGGACAGTATTTCAGTTGAAAAAAATACCAACTGGTTCTCGTTATGTGATCAAAAATATGAAAAATCATGCGATAAATTTTGAAAAGTTTTATTTAGCCTCTATACGAAAGAAGGTAAGAGAATATCGGTTTTATAACATATCGTAACAAAAACGACATGGCTTATTTTCTAAGAAGAATACTGTCAAAATGTATATCAGTTAAATTTAAATACTTACTCTAATCATTTTAACCCCAATGAGTTTGACTGTCAGAATCAATGGGAAGGTTCTACTATGTGTTAAAAAAAACACATGTTGTATTTATAAACCTGCAGTAATGTATTTTTGGTGACCAGTATATTCCACCATGGTAAATTCCACCCCGGTATATTCCACCATGGTAAATTTCACCCCGGTATATTCAACCCCGGTATATTCCACCTTATGTATATTCAAACCCGTTAAATTCCACCCCACTTTACAGGTTATGTGTGGTTAGTTATCACTATGTTATCACTATGTTATTTATTAATATCATATATAATACTAGGTTAATTACATTTTCACTGTATCAAATAAAACCTTTTGCTGGCTAATCCCAAGCTGTAAATTTTTCAATATATATGTAACAGAACAGCAGAAAGAAAGGTTGTATGAACGCTCTTTATCAGTTGAGGTATTCAGATTTTCAATCTCAAGCTGAGTTTCTTCCATATTGCCAACACAACAGCGATATTAATTGCAAGATGAGGTCATATAATACTCTTTATTATATTTATCTCATATTGAATTTGGTATTTTACCTTCTTGTAAGTGTGGTGGCTTTTGACCGAAGGTATTTTTTACTTTTTTTACTTGACCAGGAGGTTTTTGATAGGGAAGTGAGGATTATTGCACATGGTTTTAAGACTGGGAGGTTATTTCCTTTTTACATGGAGAGATTTTGACCACGGGTAATTTTGTCCTTGAATCCAAAACAGCAACTTATTAGCAAGGAGCGAAAACATTCAGTGGGTTGTTTCTGCCAGTCGACCTCTTCCACACCTCATCCAACCGTTGTTGTATGAGCACATATGCAGTTTCACGTTAAAAAGGAATTAATATTAACTTGTTCAACACGAAAACTTTGAAATAAACTACCATATTAAGAATATTTGTAATTCTATTAGGATAAAATTTAATTGACTTGAACTACCTCTAAATATTGTCCAAATGTCTCAGGATATTGTCTGAGTTATTTATTCATCGGTACAAATTATTTAACAAATGGCAATCTAAAAATAAAATCTTTGAATTTTTATTGTCATCTACATACTATATTACAATACTACTATATTACAATAAATATAGTTATATTTGAGTAAATTGCAGCTTTCTTTTAACTTTTAATTTACAATTTACTAATTTAAAACGGAGATAATTCCGCCCGAGTAAAATTCGCCTGCCCATAAGCAGCAAGGAAATTTGTACCGGGGAGAATTCCACTGGTCAAAGTTCCTCTCATCATAATGGTTATTATATGTGTACTGTATTTACATAAGTGCTCCTCTGTTTTCTATTTTATTTTCTATTTCAGTTTTTCCGAAAGTTTTCACTGAACACTTTTCCCCACTAATAAGCTTTTCCCCTCATAATAAGGACTTATTGTATATTTTTCTATTACTTTAATAAGTCAACTTGTGTATACATTCAGTTTAGAATGTGAAGAAGAACAATTGCTTATTAAATGCGGAAAAAGCTCTAATGACGGTATCTGATTATTTCCTAGTTATAAGTCTTTTTTCTTCTGTATTTTAACTCTCTGAAAAAGCTTCATCACTTTGTTTTTTATTATTCATATTTATTCACAATGCATATAATTTGTATATAAAAGAATAGGATGATTGAATGTGATTCCTGTATTTCATTAAAGATATTTACATAAACCTGTATTTTCATAAATAATCGAACTCATCACTGTATATAAGGTGCAATTTTAATGCGTGTGTATCAGAGAAAAGAGATGATGCTAATTTCTCATATCACAGCTTTCTTTTTTTATACCATTTTCAAATCTTAAAAATTTGTCATCGTGTACTCAGACCAATTTTGAAATTCCTGCAATTAGTAATTTTTCTTTTTGGAAAAGAGAATTAGTAAAGTGCCAAAAATGACTCCCAATAAGCACTCAAATCTTTTCACAATATAAGAAATTTCATATGAATGTACACTGAGAGTTGATTTCAGATGCTGTCAACATGATTGTGGATTTTTGTGAAATGCACCAACGCAAAACAATCATGCGGAAATAGTAGAGGCAGCTAGAAGAAATGTTAAAAGCAACAAGAAGAAAATTTTTAGAAGCAGCTAGAAGAAAGATGTTAGAAGCAGCAAGAAGAAAATTTTTAAAAACAGCTAGAAGAAAGATGTTAGAAGCAGCTAGAAGAAATTTTTTAGAAACAACTAGAAGAAAGATGTTAGAAGCAGCTAGAAGAAATATGTTAGAAGCAGCTAGAAGAAAGATGTTAGAAGCATCTAGAAGAAAGATGTTAGAAGCAGCTAGAAGAAAGATGTTAGAAGCAGCTAGAAGAAAGATGTTAGAAGCAGCTAGAAGAAAGATGTTAGAAGCAGCTAGAAGAAAGATGTTAGAAGCAGCTAGAAGAAAGATGTTAGAAGCAGCTAGAAGAAAGATGTTAGAAACAACTAGAAGAAAGATGTTAGAAGCAGCTAGAAGAAATATGTTAGAAGCAGCTAGAAGAAAGATGTTAGAAGCATCTAGAAGAAAGATGTTAGAAGCAGCTAGAAGAAAGATGTTAGAAGCAGCTAGAAGAAAGATGTTAGAAGCAGCTAGAAGAAAGATGTTAGAAGCAGCTAGAAGAAAGATGTTAGAAGCAGCTAGAAGAAAGATGTTAGAAGCAGCTAGAAGAAAGATGTTAGAAGCAGCTAGAAGAAAGATGTTAGAAGCAGCTAGAAGAAAGATGTTAGAAGCAGCTAGAAGAAAGATGTTAGAAGCAGCTAGAAGAAAGATGTTAGAAGCAGCTAGAAGAAAGATGTTAGAAGCAGCTAGAAGAAAGATGTTAGAAGCAGCTAGAAGAAAGATGTTAGAAGCAGCTAGAAGAAAGATGTTAGAAGCAGCTAGAAGAAAGATGTTAGAAGCAGCTAGAAGAAAGATGTTAGAAGCAGCTAGAAGAAAGATGTTAGAAGCAGCTAGAAGAAAGATGTTAGAAGCAGCTAGAAGGAAGATGTTAGAAGCAGCTAGAAGAAAGATGTTAGAAGCAGCTAGAAGAAAGATGTTAGAAGCAGCTAGAAGAAAGATGTTAGAAGCAGCTAGAAGAAAGATGTTAGAAGCAGCTAGAAGAAAGATGTTAGAAGCAGCTAGAAGAAAGATGTTAGAAGCAGCTAGAAGAAAGATGTTAGAAGCAGCTAGAAGAAAGATGTTAGAAGCAGCTAGAAGAAAGATGTTAGAAGCAGCTAGAAGAAAGATGTTAGAAGCAGCTAGAAGAAAGATGTTGCAAGCTATACCAAGGATTTTGTTTCAAAATTTCCCGTCTTCTTCCCAAGGAAATTAAATTAGCGGAGGTAGAGTTAGAGACTCTAAAACTTCTTGTTAGCTGTTTGACAAAAACTTTACCTGCACACAATAATTGTTAGCAGATATTCAGAAATGCATAAAATTGAGAATAGAATTGTTTGAATCGTAGTTACAAGGATCGCAATATTTATTGATGCAATATTGCTCCAATATTATTCCAATATTGCTCCAATATTATTCCAATATTGCTCCAATATTATTCCAATATTGCTCCAATATTATTCCAATATTGCTCCAATATTATTCCAATATTGCTCCAATATTATTCCAATATTGCTCCAATATTGTCAATATTGTTTACTGTGAATCTGTGTTACCAGGCCAATTTCCTCACATTTTCATACCAAATGATTTTTCTGATAGAGTTACCTAAAATTTATATAACCACAAAAATTATTTATTTGTAATTCGTGGTAGATATTGATTTTCAACTGTTTATATCCATTCCCTTAAATTTGTGACATGATATCCATAACTTTTATTCGTTTAATGTGAAACATAAGCCTATTGAAGAACAGAATACGATATTTCAATAGTTTAATTTTTAGAATGCATTAATGTTAAATAAATAAAATGTACCTTTTTCAAGTATCGGTATCACGAATCTAATTCATTTTTAACGTTACAATGTTTTCTTTTTTTATTTAGTTCATTGTTTTTGTGTGAGTGTAATCGAATGTTGAAAATACAGCTGAGTGGTTTATTTTGCAGTTGAAGCCATTATGCAAATTGGTAAGAAACAAATCCTGGGGACTGTCTTTCAAGTCGCACTGCAGTCCAAACAAGTTTGTTGTTACTCCACAGATTGACGAATTAGGAAATACACGAGTGTGTCTTTTGGAACCAGAGCAAAACCTGTGTAGATCTGCACAGTAACTTATGGTGGGGTCATAGAAGATTAAGAGGGAAGTTATGGTTGGATCATAGAATATTAAGGGAAGAAAGTTATGGTTGGGTCATAGAAGATTAATAGGGGTCTCAACATAGCCTTTTACTACCCATCAAGACTTCCATCTTGGCATGTGGTACAGTTGAGTAGGATGTTCTACCAAATGAAATTTTTAACTACATGAAATTCTGGTGGTGAAGTTAGAAATATTTTTGGTATAATCATAATTTTAATTTTCTCTATAATAGCATTTTCATTTCTCTTCAAATTAAAATATTTATCAAGTTTAACTTCACGTACAAGTAGTAAAGAAAGCGAGTCAGGATGATCAATCAAAAAGGAAATGTAGTTCAAATTATGCAATAAAACAAAATTTTGAAAACAAAACATATATATGAAGAAATCAAATTGATGGATAATTACCAGTGTTATTTTTCTTTTTGCTCAAATAATCGTTTGAGTGATTGAAACAATTAGAAGAAACTCAAAAAGGCCTTAAATAAAAAGCTTGTAACTTATAATATATGATCCAGAACCATTCATTTTAAGTTTCCAAATAATGGTATTGGTGACTATACACTATTATACAGAGTTGTAATAGCTTCAAGACTACGGAACTGTTAAATGTATTCACATCCTTTATATTAGAGTATTAACTCTTTTTATAATAAATTATTGAAACTTCAATGTATCTATACTCACTCGGACACCCTATGTTACTTATCTAAAAGTGGCCTAATTTGAGAGATAGTCTCAGGGCTCAGTTCACTCCAATCAGCCCAAATTCGATAAATTCGGGCGAGGGAATTTTTCACCGACGAAATTTCATAAGTATAAACTGTGGAGTTGGAGATCCATTTGAACTTTCGATTCATGGAATCATTTTTAATGGAATATTACTAACTTTAGGAGACATAAGAGTAACTTGCTAAATTGTAATTCTTCAGTGGAAGCAATTTTCAATAAAATGAATGACATATAATTTTTTTAATTTATAAGCTAAAATCGTAGTAAATAATTGTGATGTGTAGAAAAAAGTTATAATAATTATTAATAATTCATCAGAACGGAAATCCTTGAATAAAATAATTTATTTCTAAATCAATTGATTGCATTTCAGACTGTTTTATTAATCTTGATTCGAAACAATTGAAGGTGAAATGACCTTTGAATTTACACTATTAATAGCTTTACATTTACACTATTGATAGCTTTACATTTACACTATTAATAGCTTTACATTTACACTATTAATAGCTTTACATTTACACTATTAATAGCTTTACATTTACACTATTAACAGCTTTACATTTACACTATTGATAGCTTTACATTTACACTATTAATAGCTTTACATTTACACTATTAATAGCTTTACATTTACACTATTGATAGCTTTACATTTACACTATTAATAGCTTTACATTTACACTATTAATAGCTTTACATTTACACTATTAATAGCTTTACATTTACACTATTAACAGCTTTACATTTACACTATTGATAGCTTTACATTTACACTATTAATAGCTTTACATTTACACTATTAATAGCTTTACATTTACACTATTAATAGCTTTACATTTACACTATTAACAGCTTTACATTTACACTATTAATAGCTTTACATTTACACTATTAATAGCTTTACATTTACACCATTAATAGCTTTACATTTACACTATTAATAGCTTTACATTTACACTATTAACAGCTTTACATTTACACTATTAATAGCTTT